>BHDV01065518.1:144249-163497 GCA_005406045.1 Adoxophyes honmai
ACCCCTGCCCTGCCCCTGAATTTCTCTTCCCCCACCTGATCTTATATTACGTTCGTAAAAAATGTGTGCGCCCTCTTAACAATTAGTTAATCTCTATGTTATGTGTGTTAATCGGTGTGTAAATAAATCTACAACGGCAAGTCAGTCGAGAGCGCCCTCGAAGGACGTATACCCTATAACTTAAAACCTAAAAATAAAAGTAGGTAAATAAAAATAGAGAAAGTCACGTTGTATTTTTGGGCGCGTGGGGAGAATGAATGAAACAAGGGTGTGTAAGAAAATTCTCAAGTGAAATGTGTCAGGACAAGTCAGTCGAGGGCGTCCTCGAGGAACGTATTTCGACCAGATCCGCGATGTTCCAAGAAGAGGCCATATTAGAAGTACCCGAAACCGTCGAGCGTGTATGACGAGATTGATGAATGTAAGGAAGTGAGAGTAGTATGCCAGAATAGGAGTGGATGGCGCTCTGTTGTCTCTGCCTATCCTGTAGGGAATGGGGTGTGACGTTTATGTATGTTATAGTGATTTTTATTATTATTACCCATCTATATCTAACGACTCATACATTTCTTTTTAAGGTAACAAGATTTATCGACGCTTGTAAAACGAAAATGAAAAAAATATAAAAAATAACAGGATTTGATATTGACACTGTACCTGTTTTTACTCAACCTCGAATCTCATAGCGTTGTATCGTTTGAAAATCAACCTTTTCTCAAGTTAAAAGTGTTCATTTTCAAGCAACGTAACGCAATAAGATACGGGTTTGGGCAAGTACAGCGTCGTCACCGATTTTGGTTGAAATTTTTCATCTTCTTCTAGTGCCACTTCACTACTGAAGGTTGGCGCTCCCAAGTTTCTTCTTTCGTTTTTGCATTCTTCTTGCAATAATGCTCTTTACGAAACGGTAAACTCAAGCAAAAGACGTGCAAAAAAGTCCCTAGTATGTTACAAAAATTAGCAGCATAGATTAGTTAGGCATCAGTAGTTGCCATAAGCGCAAAATACATAGAACAAGGAGCTCCATTGGAAACCAGGCGGACACGCGGGTGAGTAACTAATAAAATATTATTTGACTACAGAATCGAAGTTTTAATTGTTAACCAAATACGCAGCAAACTTACGACTTAGTTAATTACGACTTGATAAGTATTTAAGCAATTAAACCCTTTACAAAATTACTTCGAAGAACTTTATTCGAAAATGACACATGAAATCAAGGTGACACTATTATTTCAATCACATATTCCTAAGCACTATTGATAGGTATAAATTAGGTTAAACTGAGTTTGAATAATTCCAATCTAATTGCACTGCAACGAAACAAATCAAAAAATTACACGTCGGTGAATGAAATTTCTATTTACTGCATCGAAGGCCTTTTGTACGACTTTATCATAGTAAATCTAGCCCACGCTTATCAAAACTATACTTGAACAGCTCTGCAATATTCACTGTTACAAGGTTCTACAGCAAGCAAATTAGAACTTGTCAGGGTATGAAGACATGGGGTATTAAAATGCCACCCTAGAGAAGTACTTCGAAGGGTAAAGGAAAAAGGTCTGTATGTGAAAGAGTTATGGATGATATTAGTGATAAATACAATAGAACAAAGCGATAAAGACAAGGCGCTGTCTTGTGGGGAAGTGGACATCTGGATTCCCACGCTCCAGATATTGTGGCTCGGTGAAAGAAGGAGCGGTAAGCTGAGCGGTAAACTGAGCGGTAAGCGATTTGTACAACGCATTACAGATCTACGATTGCGGCGATTGCGAAAACTTAAGAGGAATTGAAAATATAAATAGGCATACTGTGCTGATGTAATCCGCATAATAAGTATTATGTTCAATTAGGTTCTATTCTTCTTTTGCTTTTACTAAATTATCTCCGTGGTAGATCTAAAAGTTGTCAGATCCGCTACGTAACTCCCAAATCTTACACAAAGACTAACCACACAAAGAATGTGACCAAAATACAAAAGAATACGCTGCATGGACAAGGATGTTTCTATTTAAAACTGTATGAGGAGAAACGCATTGATGAGTTTTGGAGTCCAAAGAATTCTTAGCATACGCCTCCAGCACCACATCTCAAATGCACCAACCCTTTCTCTCTCTGGCCAACATTGTCTACCCGACACCACAAAGGTAATCCAACCAACGACAAATTTATAGCTCACCAATGCCCAAGCCTTTTAAACTCATCAGCTTAATAGATAGCTCATAAATATCCGCTCAGCGTATCACGAACCGTCGCTATAATCACCAAGGGGGTCGTCAAATACTGATGATCGATACCAAGTCCACGAGCCGCACTTCCTTTGGTCAAGTCCTGAGCTCCGGACATCAGTATCAGTGAAAAATAATCATGAAGCCGCGTAGTATTCGCTGCATGAAGTTCTTTCTCACCCTTTTCAATATAATATGCATCGTAAGTAATTTTGATTTTACTTTCTGTTTCTAGGCCGGTCGATATCTAATTTCGGCGTAACGACGCTTGTGGCATTATCGATCGCTTTTGTTTGTAAATTGTGTACGAGTAATATGAGCTATTGTATTTTGGCGCCTTCAGCATCTGGAAAAATTCTTCGTAAATCTTTAATAGAGAAAATGGTTTCTTCTGATCTGTTTCTTCGTAGTTAATTCAATGAAATTAAAAAAAAACTTAGTACTTATTATACCACCTCTTCCGTCTGTTTTCAAACCTAACATTAAGCTAGAAGTGGCTGCGAAGCGTGAAATAGTCAGAATCATGGTTTTGTCTATGTCACATTTCGTGTGCTCTGCCTACCCCTTTGGGAACATAGCCGTCAGTGTATGTATGCATGTATTTTCTTAGAGAGTGATCTAAGCACAAGGTCGATTATTCCAAACGTAATTGATTGACTGACCTCTCCATTTCTTCCGTAGATGTCGTAAGGGGCGACTAAAATAGGTTAAAGTATATTTTAGACGTCAGTTCGCTAAAAGTGGCTACAAAACGTGTAATTGCCATGATTTTGACCACTGACAATTTTCTTGTAACGTTTTGCGTGCTTTGTCTATTTGTCCATTTAGAAATACAGGCGTCATGTATGATAAGGATATAAAAAATCCTAAGAATGTCTGTTAAGCTATAAAAAGCCAAGGAGGCCTTCTACCATTCATCGTCTGTTAGTACTGACATTGTCAGTGTTACTACTTATATCAACAGTTGTCAATAGTTATGTTATTTATCAACAGTTGTTCGGCCTGATCCTCATGGTCATCTGCATAATGAACATGCGGGACCGCAAATCACGCCCAGAGGAACAATCAGCTCTCTCTCGAGGAGTTCTCTCGTTCCTCCTGACCCTGGGACTTTGCCTGGTGGTCACTGCGGTCCTGGGCTGCATCGGCGCGTTGCGTGAGAACGTGAAAATACTTTACGTGGTGAGTATTCTTCTGTTTTGCTTTACAGATAATACAAATCTTTTTTACGCGTACAGGCTCCTGATGGATGTTTTACGCGTCTTTTTTTTAAATCTACCAACGTTTCGGAAAAACCATTGTCAAAATAATTATATGTCTTGAGTTTGTTAAAATATAATGTAGAAGTACCTACTTGTCCCACCGCCGGCGAGTAAGCGATAAACGAGTAGAATTAGTTCAAGAAACGAGTAGGCGAGCGGCGAGTAGCGAGTGTTTTAATAAGAGAATAAGTATCGCTTACTCGCCGGCGGTGGAACAAGTGCCTTAACTTTCACTTTGTATTAGACTTATTCCATTTTTAAAATCTTCAATTGTCTTTTTACGGCCTCAAACAGCATAAGATCCGTATTTTGCCTATCTACAGTGTGTTACCGGCGTGCGGGCATTTCTTGAAGCAGTGTTAAGAGATGCGGTTTGTTAATCTAACCATTAACTTAATTTCATTTAAAAACGAAATTTCACATTGTGTTACTTTTCTAACAAAAGTTTAATTGCAAGCAATGTACAGCAAAGCTTCTGTCACAAAATAACAAATCAAATGTCATCTTAGTATTAACTGGAAGTTAAGTGAAGTTAAGTTACGCATACATTGAAGACTCAGAAAATGGAAGAATTGCATTTGTGGCTTTATTTTAAATAATTATGATATGCTAATACTTGCAAACGATTGCTAATTTGATACATTATCGTCAGTTTTAATAAATGCCCGCACGCCGGTAACACACTGTATTATTTATTATAGTCTTATCCATAGCATGCTTAAGCGTCAATAGAAAATATATACAGAACAGTGTCACAATGATGTCTACATTATACCAACGGATTACAATTTCTTTGCATAGTTAAATATAATTAAGTGACACATAATGAGTTTACAAGTACATTTTTCATTGATTCTGGTTTGTAATTAAGTGCTGTATTCTTATGGCAACCCGTGCCGACATCAATAACTTTGACTTGGTTTAACTCAACAAAATTTATACCGCCTGACATAAGATTAACCTAGATGTTTGTCCACCTAAGGAAGCTAGGCTCTAGATTCTCAAACTCCATTATTTACAGCATGCTTGCTTCTTCATCTTCCTCGTCTCGGTGGAAGTGGTGGTGGGGGTTGGGGGGGCCGTGCTCAGCGCCTGGGTGGGAGGGGGGAGCGAGCTGAGGATGCAGTTCTACAAGAACACCACTGTGGACGATGAGGTGGTCAACCACCGCAACTACTGGGATATACTTCAGTCCGAGGTGAGTTGAGGAACTGGATACATCGCACAGCAAGATCATAACCGAGCTAACTCGAAATGTATCTTAATTCAAATTTAAACTATAGATTTTTACATTAAGTCTCATTTTGCAATATAGTCACACATTTAGAATTAGGTCTGTTTTGATCCAGGTATGCGACATGCCTTCATAACGTAAATATCACGGTAGGTACAGACTTTCTGGGGTCTGGAGCGTCATTTGATTCTACTTTGACATGCTTACCTGATTTACATTACCTGTGTTACTGCTCCTCTCTACTACTCAAAGGTTGGCTAGTAGAGATCCCTTGTTTGGGATAAATCCGCCTTTGTACTTTAAAATTTTTGTTTGTGACTTACATGTATTTCATCTGTTTGTACAATAAAGAGTTTTTAACTTTACTTTACTTTACGTCTTTTACATTGATCACTCTGAAGAAATGTTTCTGGAAGATGTTGAATAAAAGTTACAATGTCAATTTAATCAAATACACCTCTAGGTACAGATTGAATGTGAAGTTTAAAACATGTTTTAAGACCATCGGTCTTAATTTTAATTTAGTTGTGTCTTGATTATAATGTCTTAGCACCAATCACCACTTTGTTATTTGGCTCTTTCCACTTTCAGTTTTAATCCGTCTAATAATAAATTGGGACATTTTTGTTCCATGAATTAAATCGAATCGAATCGATTGTCTTTGTAATACAACATTAGGCTAACTTAAAAACTATCCTAATTCTAAAACTGTTTTTTCAATTTTGATTGAAACAATAATAATCTATGTAATGAACTCGTATGACTGAAAATGCCATTCAGAATCGTATTTAACTGCCTCCCAAGTTCTTACATCCCTACCAACCATGACTAGACTAATACCAGTAACAAAACATAATGAACTAAGTTCTTCACAAACAGAACCAATGCTGCGGCGTCGACGGTCCTCAGGACTATTCTATCATCCATCGCGACATCCCCCCCTCCTGCTGTGCTCGCGCCCACCCCCTACGCGAGGGGGGCGCCCGTCGCCACCTCCACGCCACCTGCTTGACAGATAGAACCTACTACGCCAGGGGGTGTGAAGAAGCCATGAGACAGAAGAAGGCGCTAAAGGGGAACATTTTCATCAGCACTGGCGTCATCTTTGCTTTGTTAGAGGTGTGTTCTAATTACAAACGTCTTTTGATTTGGAAGTTTAGGATTGTTGATAAAATTTTCAGTTGTTGTTGTTGTCTTTTGAAATATTGTTTTAAATTTTTCGGGAGTACACGAAATATCAAAACCATCACGTTGATTATAAAAGTAAAATGATGATTTTTTTTAATTTAATAACAGATAATGATAGAGTATTAGTTTATAAATATTTCTTGTTTAAATTTGGTGATAATACTGAAGTGTGGTGTTTTATTTCAGATATTCTGCATCGTCTTAGCTCTATGGATGGCAAGAACTATAAGAATGGAGCGTCGCAAGCTTCAACAAAATTTGCAGGCACATTTTGAAAACTAACGAATCCAAATCACCGAGTAGAATTAAGACTAACTCTATTTAATCTATTAACGTTAATAGCTGACCTATTTGGAGAACTTCATAAAAAGTGTGCTTGATCTTGGTGTTAAAAATGTTTGTCTTTGTACCGAAGTTTTGGAATTGTGTAATTATTATGCACGAGAATTGAAATTTGGGTGCTCTCACGTTAGGTATACCTACTGTCGCACCGGTGTCATACAATTGAATTTGGTTCAAGATGTAGCTGTAACCTGTGATAATAAGTAGGATTAAGCAAATCAGCTGAGGCTAAGGGCCACAAGGGACCAATCATAGACCATTTTAGATAATACGTCTCTGCACTTTTCTCATCACTCTTTATAATCATTAACTCCTGGTGTCGATAATCATCACGTCAACACCATCACGAAATTCTTACACAGCTTGCCTTTTGAGTAATTAGTGGTGTCCACTTTAAGCATCTTAGAAGTGATCACGATTTTAAACACTCCCGACATAAAAGAGGGTGTGGGAAAGACTCTAATAGACAGATTTCTCTCTCTGGGCTCTCTAAGTTTGACTTCTAAATCTAGCTGTATATGTCTGTGAGATCAGACTTTTGTTACATTGGAAAGCCAATTCTTGCGGTAGTTTTTAGGTAGGTTTAAGTTGATGACCAATGTTTAGGAGATTGAAGGAGCAGTGACCCCAGTAGTGTCAGGTTAAAATGTCACTACTCTACTTCTAGCGCGGTTGTCGTGAAAATGCATTATGGCATACTCTGTAAGGCAACCTGCCCCTATTACATCTCTTAACTTAAAACATTCTGAAAATATGTTGGAAGCGTCTACAAAACGTTAAGTGGTTTTGACATGGTTTGGCTAGGTAGCATTTCGTGTGCTCTTCCTACTCCATTACCAAATTGTCGGGGGTTTTTCACTTTCTTAACTAGTTAGATTCCATCGTTTTATTACACATCTTTAAGGTTGTAGGTAGTATAAAATAATTGGTAATCGATTCCTTCATAGTGTTAGATCACTGCTTAAGTAATAAGACTAGGCTTTTGTGTAGGCTCTCTTCTAAACGTCAATGCTTATATTAATAAAAAAACCATTAGAATTTAAAGTATTTAAGTGTAATTCTTCAGGGGAAGTTAAACCGTTAAGTGACCTTACCATCTAGAATACTAGGAGCCCACCAAAACACAGAATGGTTATATCTATCACCTCTACAAGTCTATTCTAGAAGCATGTGCAAATTCCCATAGAATCCTTATTAGTTATTAAAGTGCACTATACGGCTAATAGCTGGGTATCTAGCTTTATACTGGTAGCAATCGACCGGTTTATAAGAACGAGGTCGCAATAGGCTTGTGTCCTGGGTAAAAAAATGTAATTCTAATTAGTTCGTTCGTTAGATTATGGGAAAATATGACACTTAGTTTTTCTTTTATCAAATGACTAAATAGTATAGACAAAGTTATAGATCATCAAACTTCTGGAGTGAGGGCTTCTGACGTCACGTCACGACTCGCAAAAAATTGTACCGAGTCGTGACGTCACGAGAAACTTTTAAGCGCTGTAGGTATTATCGTCATTTTTCGTTTGTCAAATAAAAGAAAAAATATGTGAACAATATTTTTTGGTAATCTATCTGACGGACTAAATGGTTAGTAGTAGCTATAGTAAGTGTAAGCGTTAAATTAATAGCGATGAAGTTAAGAACTGAAGCAATTATGTGAGAATTATGTGAAGTCGTGAGATTTTGGTACTAAATACAATTATAGAGGAAAAAAATATCACGAAGACTTATTTAACTTAAGCGTATCAACTAGACAAATCTAGACGTAGGTACGTAGTGTTTATGTTCTAGTTGTGCGTGAATTATATTTTCCGTGGTTTATAAAAAGCCAAATATAAATTGTACTAGATTTTTTTTTAAAGGATTTACTTGCTTACTATTTAATAGAGGTTCTTTAAATCACCGTCTGTTTTAAGATGTTAGAAATGAAAGTAATTATAGCATCGAGATCGATTTTGTAATGTAGACATTATAACGCTTGTGCAGAATACAGGTTTCCTAATGTACGCAGTTGCTAATTGCGTTTGCACGTATAGTAAGTAGTCACATTATGATTTGAATGTAGTTTTTTAACCGACTTCAAAAAAGGAGGTATTCAATTCGGCTGTATTTTTTTTTTTTTTTTTTTTTTTTTTTTTCATTTTTTATGTATGTTACCTCAGAACTTCTAAACCGGTGGACCGATTTCGATGGTTCTTTTTGTGTTCGATAGCAAATGGCTTCCCATTGGTCCCATTTTAATTTCATCGAGATCTAACTAGTAGTTTTTGAATTATCCTTAAAATAAAATAAAAATGTATGGGCATTCGAGAATTTTAGTCCGAACTTACTTGTACATGCTTACATACCTACATACAATCACGCCTGTATTCTTAAATGGGGTAGGCAGAGCGCACAAAACGCTACATAGACAAAACTATGTCTATGTCACGCTTCGTGGCCACTTCTAGCACATTTTTTGTAGGTTTTGAGTTAGCAAGTATAATAGTGACGGGTTGCTAGCCTCATAGCCTGTCGCCTAAAATTTACTTTAACCTATGTCCTTAGTCGCCTTTTGCGACATCCACGGAAGAAATGGAGAGTATTTTTATGTGTATTCGCTGATTACTCGAAGACGCCTGGACCGATTTGGAAAATTCTTTTTTTGTCTGAAAGGGTATAGTTTCCAGGTAGTCAGATTGTCAGCATATCTTGACCTGATGATGGAATATGAGGGAAATCGAGGGCAACCCTCAAATTTTATAGGCACAGGTAGTGTTTTTAGTACATTTTTCAAAGCTACACCAGTATTTACGTTTAGCAGTAAAAAAAAGGATTGAGCTGATGATGAAAGGTCAACTCCTTAATTTTTAGGAGTTAAAGGATATTTTTTTCAATACTGAATGCACCTATTGCACCTCCAGACTGGAAATTATAGTTTCAGTAATTAGCCAAGCCTGCTGCTTCTCAAGTGTTGCATTTCTGCTAATGCTCGTTCATCGTGGGGTTTACTTAACAGTTTAGAGGGTTCTAAATCAGATAGAGCTATTCTTTCTAAAGCCTTGAATCTGCTGAGAGCTACGTATACCTACTTGATCTTTAGTAAATATGTACATAAACAGAAGTTTCCTTTAAGGATATATGTAGCTAACTTGAAGTCGGTTTTTTTTTGTTTAAAATTATTTATTTTTAATCATAAATGAGGAGTAGAACAAATTATTAAAAGAAATCAACACGCAGCACGGACTGCAGTGACAGCCAACTGTCATTATTTTTCTTCTTACGCGGAGCTTGCTTTTGTTTCTGGCCAGTTATAAAAACATGAACTAATCTTTAATTATTCCTTTAATGCCTCGCCTACACCTATTTTTCTGCTATTTGTTTTTTTTATTAGGGTGCCCATGTAACGTAGCATTAAATTAGTTTCACTTTAATTATTGTTAGACATAAGCCGGAATCAACAATGTAATATTTTTACTGAAATGCCCATCATGGCTGTATTAACGATAAAGTGTTTCTCTGGGACCTCGCATGTCTGTTTAGTTTAATTCGTGAAAACATCACTTTCTAGAACTAATACAGTTCAATAGACTCCATACGTTCACATAAACTTAGACTAATCGATACTACGTTTCTTTAAGGCTTTCTGCACAAAGAGCTGCTGAAAAAGAACTAGTTACAAATTGAAATTGGTAAAAAGTTTTTTGAGCGTCACCGGTTATTAAAGTTCTTACACGAAGCGACTAGTCATTAAGAGGATAGGAGTCGCGCCACTTCTCCATACAAACGTAGTCCCCTGTTTTCTCCGTGAATAATGACATTAGAGCAAAAAATTTTTTTTCATTTGCATCTGTTGTGGCTATGCCCCTACGATTTGCTTTTATCGATTTTCTAATTTTTTTATTTATTTTTTATTTAGAACTAGCTTTCCGCCCGCGGCTCCGCCCGCGGCTCCGCCCGCGTGGAACTCGGTTATATTGCGGTATAAAGCACAACTATAAGAAAACTTTTCGTTTCAAACGACACACGGCGCCATCGATCTATCATCGATCAATATCGATCTATCAAGCAAACTATACTTTTGTTTTTCCTCCGGAACATCAATTTTTCCGGGATAAAAAGTAGCCTATGTCACTCTCCGTGCCCTAAACTATCTCTACCTAAAAAATCACGTCAATCCATCGCTCCGTTTAGCCGTGAAAGACGGACAAACAAACAAACAAACAAACAAACAAACAAACAAACAAACAAACACACTTTCACATTTATATATTGGTACGGATATCGATAAAAGCAAATCGTAGGGGCATAGCCACAACAGATACAAATGAAAAGTAAAAAAAAATTTTGCTCTAATGTCATTATTCACGGAGAAAATAGGGGACTACGTTTGTATGCAGAAGTGGTGCGACTCCTATCCTCTTAACTAAGTAGTTACTAAACTGGCCATGACCATTTTTTTTAGTCTCTAAGGTTTGAGCAAAAGTTGTCACTTCGAGCGACAAAGTGGCTAATTGACAACACCGAGGGAAACTTAGTTTCGTGATTTTTCGTTCGTGTAGTGTTTGAGGTAAAGTTAATAAAAGGTTTATAATTTTAATTGTTAATCAGTTGCGTTACTTTTGAGTAGCTCTATATGAAAAAATGGCTCCAAAGAGTCCATTTAACCAAAAGAGAATAAATATTAGTCAAGATGAAAATATATTCACCAATTTCATTCATAAATCTGTAAAAATTAAATAAAAACACGTCATCACTTCATTTCACTTTTTTTAAAGGTTTTCATGTAAGTTAAGTAAGACCATTTTAAAACACAATTTAAACTAAGAGTTGTAGTTTTAAATAGGTATCCATTAAGTTCAATAAGTTTTTGAAATCTGGTATACTTAGTCGTTCTTATAGTTATGTAGTTAATATGCAAAATAATGAATGGCATACGACAATTACTGTTAGAATTAGCAGTTTAATTATAATAATTACAGAACACGTTTTTTTTTTCAATTACTATTTGGACCAAGTTCGGAAAGAAAACAATTTGATTAGTATGTATATTATAAGTAATTGCCAAAAAGTATACGTAAATCAAGAAATTTGTCAATTTGTTACCATTTTTGTGATTAAGGATTCAATTTTGATGGCATATCTAGGCTTAAGATAGGATGTAGTCACTGTCAAATATTTTAAGAGTGCTTATACTTATGTCAAATTAAATAAGTATGGTGAAAATTTAAATTTAGTAAGATGTTATGGCACTGTTTTAAAAGTATATAAATTCAGGTTTAATAAAAAATTATCACGTCTAACCGAGCATTTTTTTTAAATATATCCCTGTAAATAAATTAAATAAGCACTCAAATTTAATTACAGCAACGACATGCTTCTAAATGCATTTTTTTTACTAATCAGATAGATTTCAGTTTTTGGACAAACTGGGATCCTATGCTGTTATTGCAGTAAAGGTGCGACAATGTTTAGTTAAGCATAATGAAACTCATATAAATGGAACACGTTTATTTTATTACAAAAAACTATTTTCAACATTTAATTATTTTTAAAATACTGAAATTCGACAATAATGCTTATGTACACGCCAATATTATAAATGGTAGCCAAACATTTTAAACTAGCACTACACAAGGTTTCTTTTTTTTCGAGCTACTGAATCATGACATATATTAGGTAAAATATAAATGACTAGGTTTTAAATAAATATATCTTACAAAATTAACAAATTTATAATAATATATCTATTTAACTGGAAGGTAAAAAAAAAAATATGGCGCTCCCATGCATGTTATTGTAAACGTACAGGGTGTCCAGCAAATATTTATAACGGCTAATTTGGGACCAATGTAATATTTACAAAAAAAAAACACTTATTGTCTATGTAAGGTTTCATTTGGTCTACCTACTCCTTTTGGGAAAACTAGAGCAATGATGTATCTGCACGCACTGTTTCCGAGGGTTAAATCTGATATAATGTAAGCAATTTAAGAATCGCACTCAACTACTTTATTTATAATTCATATTATTATTTCATCCACATCCCTAACTGTACACTATAGAGATGTGCATTATGAACAAATTAGTACACAATTTCGCTTATGCGTTGATATGCATGAGCTGGGAATGTGTGGTGTATCTGATATATTAGCTTTTATTTATTAATTTGATCGTTCAACTACTACTAGGTATATGTAACTATGCAGCGACCTTAGGCACAAAGGTGCGTAGATAGTTTTGACGTTTTGGTAACGTATAGACTGTACACGCAGAAGAGATTGGAAGTTGGAATTTGAAATTTATATGAAGACGAGATGAGAGGGCGAATATAAGCGGATAAATCAGACCAGTCCCCTTAGCACGACAGGGCGCGAGTAGAGATTCGCGCGAGATAGACTGTATCTGTTACCGTATAACTAAGACGTCAGAAAGTGACAGGTAGACTGTCCCGTGCGCGACGCGACTAGAGCGTGTTGCCGTGCTAAGCCTACTGAGCGACATTTTGTAATCGATTATACATAAATCACGAAAGTTTTATATATTATATAGTTTAACATTTTATTTATATTTTTAATGAGAACCTTAATTTTAACAATTGTATTATTACGTGCTTATCACAATGTTACAATAATACCTACTTAATAAACATGTAGCCTTTGGTTGTAATAATAAAGTGCATTAAAATTACATAAATACACCTATATAAAGACAATTATATAACAAAAAAACTGGTTTAATTATTCATTATAATTTGTTGGTTAAACTATTATTTAATTAGGTTTAAGTAATTATTGTTATGTTTCGTTAGCAAAGTATTTGTCCAACGAAAGGACGATTATTTCAATTCAAAAACTTTTTGGAGGAATCTATGGTAAAGTTGACTACGAATTGGAAAGTTAGAAAAAAGTTAAAAACTATTATTCAAATTAAATTATTCAAAAATTAAAATTATTCAAAAGTTCAAAATATAATACAACGGACTTAGTCTAAATTCTACTGAAAATACGTTCACTTATTTCAACTTTTTCACCAAATAGTTCTTATATTACTTACCTATGAAAGTAAAAACAAGTATAATAAGTTAGGATTCGTAATAATATTTTAATGAATAAAATATAAAAACGATAAAATATCAAAGAAATAAATACTTGTAAAATTTAAGCGCACGAAACTGGTCAGTTTTTAACTATCTTTCCAAACTTATTTAAGCTTAACAAAAAAACGTGGGTAATAAAAGTCAATAATAAATACCTAATTAAATTACGTTTTGAGGTATCCGTACCTAAATCAGATTATATTCTATTCAAATATTAATACATTTTACTTTTCAATCTTGAGGTACTGTCAACTTAAAGCATATTGTCATGGATGAAATCTCAGGTAACAGTTACAATTATAATTATATACCTTACATACATAGTTAGCTTTAAAAACTATATTTTTATTCTATAGTTACTTAAAACGACATGTTGTACGTGACTATGATAACACAAATTACACATTAGTATAATGATAGGTATATAAGATAAATTAGGTGCCTTAAACAATAACAATCTTTTATTTCAGTAAAAAACTTGAACTATTTTTCATTCGCGATGCTGGTAAAAATTAAAAAAAAAGTCTTACAATCAAATTTACAGCAACAAAAAAAAAACATGGATTTAATGCATGGATAAATACTGGCCACCAATAGCAAAATCGACGATATTTTAAACGAAATATAATTATATGTATATATGCCAGTATTTGATACCAATATACTCTTTGAAAACATATTACAGTTTTATTAACATCCTGTATGTTGTTCGGTACTTCAACAAGATTATAAATTTTATAAATATTAAATAATTGTATTCCTACAATTATGAGCTTTAAATGTAAAACATCTATAATAGAGTAAAGACAAGTTGTGATTTTTTTAGAGAGCGTACTTTTCTCGAACCCAGAGATATCGTAATCTGTAATTTTTAGTACCTAATTGTTAGCCGACCGAAACTTGGTCGGTACCGATTTATGTAAAATTACTCAGATTTGTCTTCATAAATATTTATCCTCTACCTTTTTAAGCGGTTTCCCGACTCTTCCCTTGAGTTTTGATGGCATGCGCCAGCCACAAGGCTAGCACGATGCCCGCGACCTGGAACGAAAAGCATTGGGTGTTAAACATAGCATATTAAGACCGGGATATATTGAAAATTCTTGAGTGGTGTGGGGTTAGAATAGCACCTCCCCCTTTCTTCCCGTGGGTGTCGTGAGAGGCAACTAAGGAAGGTTAACGCTTTAGGCGACAGGCTGGCACCCTGTCACTATTATACCTGCCAACTAAATCCCAAAAAATATGCTAGAAGTGACCACGAAAGTGAAATAGTCAAGGTTTGTCTGTTTTGTTTCGTGTGTGCAGAATATACTTCATTTGGGAACACTTATTCAAAACTCGACACTACACGGTTTACATTGTAGGTAGTCAGTTGTAGTTGTATGTAGGTACCTAAAGGGCCTGATAGACGTACGAACTTTAAGTCCGCGGTTTTTAAGTTTGCGAACTTACTCGGCTCGACGTCGGTGACAGACGTCAAAGCTTATTCATAAGTACGCGGTTTCAAACCGGTGGATTGTCGACGATTTTGCGCGGCGGTTTTAAAGTACGCGTACTTACGGTGACACACTGTCGAAAAAGGTCGTCGAGCCATAAGTACGAGTACTTGCTCGTACATCTATCACCCCCTTAAGTTTGGTTGAGTTTGCGCTGATTATTTTATTTTCTTTTAGTAGGAAGTGAGTCCATACTAAATAGATCAGCTACTAAATCGCTATAGCTAACTGTGTACGTGGCATCACTAACCTCCAAGAAACAGAACAATATCCCGCAAACGATGACCGTCAAGCCCGCGCTGTGGATGGTGCTCAGCACCTTCTCCTCGCACCCCTCCTTGTAGTAGGCACCCTCGTTCAGGCACTTGGAGCGCCTGATCTCTGAGGTGTCTTCCTTGTTCTGGTCGGGCGGGCAGCAGCTGAGAGAGGGGTTGATGCTGATGGGATCAGCAGCGTGGTAGTTCTCGGGACCGCTCACACCGCAGCATTGGAGCTGGAAGGAGGGAAAATTGCGCTTTATTAGGTATAGAAGTGTGTGATAACGTCACGGTGAAAGATTCACCCGTATGTAGAGGATTCGATCCCGGGATCGCTGCTGGTCGTATTTTTAGTCCCAACATAGGTATTTGGGAATAAATTTAATGAATCCAGGGATTTTCGGAATCACAACAAGAAAACAATAAATGCAAAAGTATACAACGTATTACAAAAAACCGGGTGAAAATGTTAATTATTAAAGCGAAAAATATTGTCAACCCTACTAAATAAGTCCAACACGACGCGGATCGTTGTCGCTCGGGCTAAGTCTGAACCACTGGGCCAATGTGAGTATGGTAATTTTCTTGTCAACTTTTATTATCAGCGACTTCGCTTCATAAACAGTCCCCAAAACCTAACTTGGCAAGAGATCAAGTAGTGAGGGTAAGTTCGCGATTCGCTTTTTCTATACATACACACCGTCACGCCTCTCAGGCAGACACCACTTTGTTCCACTTGCTACGATCCTGGCACATTCATCAGTCTCTTCATAGATCCTATCTTCACATATTATTTTTCAATGAAATCTTAAAATCTTGCCATGTTAGATGCCGGAGACTCCCTTTATTCCCAGAAATACTCACGTTGGACTGGATGCGATCCCAGAAGTCCCTGTGCAGGGAATCCTTCTCGCTGGTGGACTTGTTCTTGATGAAGGACCCTCGCAGGTTGGACTTCAGCGAGCCCTCGATCTGGGGACGCAGGGCTGCAGCAGCTATGCCCACTGAGAGCTCCAGGAGAATTATGAGGACCAGGCAGCCCACGAACTGGAAGAGTAAATTTGAATTCAATAAAAACTTCCATCAGGTTCAGGCGGATATTTCGAGATGATTTGGACGTGTTCTTGAATGATTGGTGGGTGTTTTTAAAAAACCGGCTAAGTTCTAGTCGGACCCGCACACGAAGGGTTCCGTACCAAAAATAGCAATAAAAACATGTTTTTTGTACGGGAGCCCTCTTATTTTTAATTAATTATGTTTTTAGTGTTTGTTGTTATAGCAGCAACAGAAATACATCATCTTTGAAAATTTCAACTCTCTAGCTGTCACGGTTCGTGAGATACAGCCTGGTGACAGACGGACAGACAGACATACAGCGAAATCTCAGTAATAGGGATTCGTTTTTGCCCTTTGGATATGAAATAAAAAAGAGCGGAACATGTTTTACTGTATCTTAAACTAATGTGAACAGTACTTCTAGTATTAACAGTAGGCAGAGGTTTCCAGGTCAAACCCCAACTATTGGTTGTCACGCACTCCTAATGTTTGTACATTTCACGCGTGTCGGCGTACAATCCATCATCATCCAAATTAATGAAAAAACAGTAAACAATACTACAATAATTTGGAACATTAGAAGTTCATTTACCTACCTGCCACGTGTTCAATATTCTAATACATTGTTGGGATTATTTATGATCTGATAATGAAATTGATTTACAACTAGGTACTATTTTGGGTTTCAAGTTAACTGGTACGATAGTGACAGGTTGCTAGCCTATAGCCTAAAGCATACCTTAACCTTCCTTGATCGCTCTTACTGAATCATTTACAGAAGCATATTTCCTTGATTATAATCGTCACTAAAACATTTTGTCAGTTAAGCCCCGCGCGCGGAGCTCCTATTCCTACTTATTTAATCCCCTCGGACCGATGAAAGCTTAACAGTATCATAAACCTGCTTCTATGTTGATTTAATTTGGGAAAAAATGCTTCTGAGAAATTAATTTGAATTTAATTACCATAAGCCGTAGTAGAGGGTCGTGGGTTTGAATCCTATTTTGACCGAATTTAAGTCAGAATATGTGAACAATCAATTGGGTGAATATCAACCCAGAAAATTTTATTAAGTTTTTGGTGGCGCATTTTTTGGACATTTTATCAGAGATAATGTGACAATACTAAATCATTTAGTAAATAAATAGTTTACGGATAAAGTGGTAATACTAAATAGTATTTCATTATGTTAAAATATACAAAAAATTGCGCCTCCAAAACTTAATAAAAATTTCTGGGTTGATATTCACCCAGTTGTGTTTAATGTGGGCTAATGGAAAGAAAAAACATTTTTTTTTTAATTAGACGTCACGAACTATCTCCTAATTATTTGCTTAAAACTAGGAGTGGTTTACGACGAAACATAACTTATTAAAACCTCCTGTCACGCGAAACAAAATGGCTACCTGCTAATTCATAGCATTCCGTGTGAACTTGATTGAGTTAATTTAGTATTTTGAGATGCGTGTGTTGACTTTGCATGCTGGCTTTGGTTTATATTATTACTTCATAGAATCACGAACTCTGCTGTGGATAAGTACATATTTAAAACTGCTACGAATAGAAATAGGTACTCAACAACAGAATTACGTGCGAAAGCGAAGTTAGTAAATCTTACTTTAACATGAAAAGTTACACGTAACATAAACATCACGCTCTATTACAAGGGGTAGGCAAAGACAACAAAGCGCCATTCAATTATATTCTGACATAATGTATGGTCTATGTTTTAATCTCAGATATTAAATTAACAAATCAACAGTCAGATGCAAATGTCAAATTTGCAACTAATGATTTTATTTATTGTTTAGTGGTTTTCTTCAAACCAAGGGTTTGCATCCAGGATACAAGACACAAATTGTACGCAATTGCCTCTAGTTTTATTTTGTAATACACTGTTTCATCGTAAAATGAGTCAGACAGGAGATATTGTCAAAAAACTGCTTTTACGCGCCATTTTTCCAATATGGCGGCGTTAGCGGCAAAGATACGAGGTGGCAAAGTTGAAATTCGGAAAGAGCACATCAAAATCTATAAATTCACCAATTTTCAAAACTCCCGGAAAACGTTCCAGGTAACCCCTTTAACTCGTTTCTAATGACTGGATCATTAAGCATTCATACCTTTCGCCAAATATGCTTAAACATAAAAAAGAATGGGTCTTATACTAAGGGCCGATTGTTCAATCACCAGATAAATTTATCTGCCAGTTAAAATTATTGCTATCCTTTTTTCGCGTCATATAGAAGAAAAGTGACAGCCAACATTTATCGGACAAATATGTTTTATCTGGTGATTGAAAAATTAGCTCTTAGGCAATTATTACCTCTTTTTTCATCGCTATTCGTCTGGCTTTCAGATTTTATTACAGTTAGTTTAGTCAATCCAATTTGATATCATTATTCACCTTTTCCATCTCAAACGCTTATTTTGTTTTCATATTCATATTAAATGAGGATAGGTTCAGGCTAGCAGCTTAATCGCCTCTTACAACACCCAGGAAGTTATTGCATCGGTATGAAATCTTACGCGCCTAAAAATCTGGACCAAAAATCAGGTCACGCTTTTGCTAGGGCCAATCAAATGACATTTCGTTTGTACTGAAATACTTCAAATAATAATGAACTCAGTGACCGATTTAACGCGCAGGCGCGGCAACACAAATAGACACGAATTGGGACACGACATGATTGTAGATTTAGTCAACGCTAAGAATGCGAGATCCAAGGAAAGTGTTTGAGAAGCGTCAATGATGTGCGAATGGTTCTGCATTATCTTACTAATCACTCTACCAATCCGCTGTTTTGGATGTTTTTTCAATAGTTTACATACATACAATCATGCAAGCCACGTCTAGCTTATAAAAATATTTATTGATTTATTGATTTTAAAAATAGATGGAAGGTGCAATTCACAACGCGGCTGCAGTACGCGTCTAACCACAGTAGCTGCCGTGGCGAGTTGCTCCTGATGATGGGTCATGAATCAGCTAGAAACATGTCTAGCAAATCTCGATATAAAGAAGTTGTTGTTGTTGTTGTATGACTCTTTATTGCACATAAAACAATTACATAGAATAATATTACAGAACAACAGTGTAACTTACG
>BHDV01065518.1:166611-190755 GCA_005406045.1 Adoxophyes honmai
CGCTGCCACCTGCATTGCTCGGCGGCGGCAGCGCTCGAAGCTCCCTCATAGTGGTGATTTTATGACGCGAGCCGCCCGCAGACACGTGAGTGAGTGTATTCGATTTATTTCACTATAAGTTACACTCACAGTAGTTTTATAAGCAAGGGAATCATTAAAGGATCTTTTTGAGTAAATCTTTGGGAGATAAAAAAGTTACTTAATCTAAAACCAACGAAAAGAAACAACGGTAAATTCCAGCGAAAAATTACAAAATACTCACGATGTACAGCAACTTAGGGCTCTCCCTCCATGCCCCGAAGCAGCCGAAGGCAGCCACCACAATGATGAGCACGCCCACCGCAATGAGAACCGCATCAGTTTCGTGGCCAGTTGTTTCCATCTCCATGCCAGCAAAACCCTGGATCATGCCCATGTCCACGCATGCTGCCGCTATGAGGACAATGCCGAAGATCTGCAAAAGATAAAAAATATTTTCAAATTTTGCCGGCACATAATCATTGTCACCAAAATTAGGAAACGTCATGCTCTAACTCAGCGTAAAGAAAGAGACGACAAATGTTTTTTTACGTTTAAACCGGGGATGTGCTAGTACAATAAGGCCCAAGAGAGCACAATTCCCTGTACTTTTTAAAGCCAAATCGTGAATCGAAGAATTGTTTTTAGGGTTCCGTACCCAAAGCGTGAAAACGAGACCCTATTACTGAGACTTCGCTTCGTCCGTCCGTCCATCACCAAGCTGTATATGAAAATGATATGAAATGCTAATCCAGAATATTCTCCACTAGCCGTTCTAGTCGAATAGTCTAGCACTGTTGAAATTTTCACAGATTATATTGCCACTATAACAACAAATATTAAAAACAAAATAAAACAATTATTTACGGGGGTTCCCACACAACAATCGTGATTTTTTTGAAGTTTTTGAAATGGAACTCTCCCAGCGCTCGTCCGATTTGCACTTAGCCGCTTTTTCTTTTAGCTATTTAGGGTATCGCACCGTGAAAAAGATTGAAAAACACTAGTCTAAGCCTAAACTTATCTTCAACCTTGAACCAAGGAATGATACGTTCGAATTAATCAAGTGGGCAGCGTTTGCCAATTATCACTGTTCTCTCCAATTTGTCTGCGCCCACGCAGCTGTGTTAATCTCACTTGCCCAATAACGCGTGCCGAGGGCAATGTATTGTTTACACTCCTACATGGCAGACTGGCCAGCACAGACTAATATCGAAATAGACACCGCGAAATCCGGCATTTGTATGAAAACCAAGCCATTTTTCTCGCTTTAGGCTTGAAACCACTAAACTACATAATACCTTGGTTGACAATATGAAATTTAGGTATTATGAGCCTTTGGTCATTTGATAAATAGGGTTATCGTGAGACAAGGTATTATGAAGTTTAGTGGTTTCAATGCCAAAGCTTTTTCTCTATCTACTGTAACTGTAACGTCACATGAGCGGTTTAGTGATGGGAATTGACAGCCCGAGTAAAACCGATTCAAAGTTGACGCCGCCTTATTCAAGTTGTCCTGTCTCTAGGCAGTTAAACCTAATCGAAGTGATGAAAACTAAATGAAATAGCCTCAAAGGAATAGTATTGCTCTCCCTTTTGGCTCTCTTTTGACACGCGAAGAACAGTCACGAATCGGAATTGTTGAGCCACTTGCCACTGTTTGCAATTTAGACGTGTAATCAATGACCGATGTGACCGTCTTGATGTCAGCTATTGGATTAGTATGACACGACCAAGTTATACACATTGGTAAGTGACTCAACAATCCCTGTTCGCGATGGTACATTGAATCATCTATTTCGATATAAGTCTGTGCTGGCCAGGGGAATAGGCCAAAGATGCCGCAAGACTTCACTGGATGACGTACAAACTGATGGGATTGGTGCTGATTAGTAAATAGTTTGTAGAGTATGGAATGTTGTGATCACAGATCAAACATTAGGTACATTTGTGAATATGTGTTCTTAGCACAACGCGCATCGTTATGCGATGTTTTAGTCACGAGACGATAGTCGATGTAACTCGTCCACAGACATATCAAAATAGGTGACTTGACTCAAGCGTATGTACTCCGCGTGCCAAAAGAGTGCCAAAAGGGAGAGCAATGCTCTTCCTTTGACGCGATTTCATTTAGTTTTGTACCACGTAGATAAGGTTTAACTGCCTAGAGACAGGACAACTTGAACAAGGCGGCGTCACTTTTGAATCGGTTTCACTCGGACTGTCGATTCCCATCACTAAAGCGCTCATGTGACGTTACAGTCTTACAGTAGATAGAGAAAAGGTGGCATCCTTGGTTTTCATTTTCATTATTTTTTTTATTTTTTATTTATTATTATATTTCATATGCAGGAGGATAATCGCGATATCTAGGTACTTATTTCGTTTTAAAGTTGTGGTTCTTACTTCTTCGCATACCGTACACGTAACGAAGTTTTAGTCTTGACTTGACGTGATAAAGTCGATGTAACTCGTCAAAGTCACACATACATCACGCCTGGTATTCCCAAATGGGATAGGCAGAACTCAAAAAAGTATCCGGATTTCCCAAGTTACAAAAGAAGCCTCATTTAGGTTTTTTAGTCTTGTACTGACTACTGACTACCGGTTTAGGTCACTAATAGAGATTGATAACCCATTGTATTTAGTTAACAAACCAATTAAGTTTATCAGTTGGATCTGGCGAGTTTTTAATCGTTTGAATTCATGAAGGCGGAGTTTACTTATCTTTATTCAATTGGCTACCCATTTAAAAATCTTCTTAAGGAACCACACAAACTGGCGATACTATAAGTCAGAATAATAATTTTATTTATCCGTTTCCATAGCATAACATGTATCCTGCACAGCATTATAAATTTCATTTTATAAAAGCGGTCCACTTTATAAAATAGAAGAAAACAAATAATTTGAAATTAGAACACGCGTGCGGCGAGGGGGCACGACGGCGCCGATGCGTGATTGTTTGTGGCAGCGGTTCTCAAACTTTTTTACTGATGGAACCCTTTTGGAAAGCGAAATACTTGACGGAACCCTACAAAAAAAACTACAGTCCATCCGTCCGTCCGTACGCTGTGCCAAAACGTTTGACCAGAGAGTGATGTTTTTTTTCTAAATTCTTGCGGAACCCTTCCAGCGTTGTCGCGGCAACCTGGGGTTCCGCGGAACACACTTTGAGTATGGCTGGTTTGTAGCATTCTCGTTTGCCGCCATTTGAGCCGTTCTTTGCACGTCGTACAAATGAAGTCTTTATAGTACATTGAGAAACTAGTGGAGGAAATGGAACATTATTAACGAGAGGCTGTTAGAAGCCCGACGCCGCAGGCGGAGGGCTTTTATGCCTCGAGTTTATAATGTCCTTTACTCCCCGTGTTACGCACAATGTTTTTCATCACATTTGCGAGGAAAAACTAAAAATTAAAGAAAATTCATGACATCACATCACCGCGCCGCGCTATTCCTTTTAAGCTGTCACTGCTGTCAGTGCGTTTAGGTTTATTGTCACTTTTTTTAATCATATACCACAGACAAGAACTATGTTTCGTACAGAATTCGAATGGTCAAACAGCCAGATTCTACCAAAAAGGTTCAAACAAATTTACGAAAAATGCATATTAAAAAACGCGTTGACATACATCAAAAGTATTAAATTAATACAGTTTCATAATGCGTACATTAATTTTGCATTTAAAAATTGGGCCTAAAGTTTTAATAGCAGAATTTTTATTTTTACATTTGTAACCTCCTTAGTCTGAACTAACGTACCTATACTAACTTTTGCAATTTTTAAAACTAAACTTTACCTCCCATAGGATGTAATGATAACTCCCGCGGTTACAATTTAGGCCTTTGTCCTGAAGGATACGCGCTTGTAACACCACCATTGACGAGCAAGTGTGATGAAAAATATTTTATCAAAATTATTAATTATGAAGTAGTTTATAACTATTGTATACGACTGTACGTAATTAGGCATTAAAATACTGGTGATTCATTATGAAATTAACCAACAGGCTCACTTCATAAACTTACACTCGTGTATTAATGCTTTTTATGTAATAGTCGCATAAATAATTATAATGCAAGCGTCGTAAGGACCTCTATTATACGTTTTTTGTTTGAGTTTACCGGAGCTTCGTAAAAACCATGACTGCCAAGAAGACCGTGCCGCAAGAAACTTGGCCCAATACAAATTAATTAAAAAACCATTAGATACATTAACAAATGCAACATGCATAACATAATACATAAAGAAAATCCGCCAAGTATTAACGCACCAGCACCAAAAGCACCCAAATGTTTACACATTCCCACCATATTTTCACTCCGCGCCCAACCATTTTTACATCGTTCACATACTGCGTCTTCAGCCATCAAAATAGGTCAGTTTACCTTATAAATGCGACCGTGATAGGCAAAGGAAATGGGCCGTAAAACTTGTAGGTCGGATGACGAAACTTTCGATTTCGATGTTGCAAGCGTCCCTTCAACTGTGACGGAGTCATGTGGCTTAACGTTTAAAATGTAATGAATTCTTGGAGCTTCGTTTCCTTTCAAGCTTTGGACTGCCTTTGTGGGGAAGAAAGCGATACTAAACTGTATTATTGACTCGAAACTACGTACAATAAATAATATTTCTCTTACAAGTTGTTTCACTAGTCGGGTTTAGAATTACACCTCTCCATTTCGTCCGAGAACGTTGTACTTACATACTTAATAGGCGACTAAGGAAATAGCTTAGGATTATGTTTTAGGTGACAGGCCAGCAATCTACAACTACGAGTATGATACCATTGTGTATCTCATTTTGTACTAATTAAAGTGGCTAAAGTGAAAAGACATTGTTTCGTCTAATTAACGTTTTCTGCTCTGCCTGCCCCATTTGGGAATAAGACGTTGTTTTCCTTATTCAAGCATTAACATCCAAACATAAAGCTATCGTGTAACTGTGTGGTGTCGAGATTAGAATAACATTTCTCCGTTTCTTCCCTGGATGACGTAAAAGGCGACTAAGGAATCAGGTTGAGATATGTTTTAGGTTTGGCCAGCAACCCGTCGCTATTATTCTAACTTTGAATCAAAAATATCATCATCATCATCAGTCTATATACGTCCCACTGCAGGGCACAGGCCTCCTCTCAGTGTGAGAGGGGTATGAGGGTTATCAATATGCATAAAGTGAACTATGTATCTTTTGTCTATGTAGTGTGTCGTGCTTGCCTTTCCCATCAGGGAATATTCGATTTCCAGGCGTGATGTATGTGTGTCTACAAATTATTTAAGCAATATCATCCAAACATAACGCCTTGTTTGTTAACAAAGGTACTCCATTAATTTTTAGAACGTTTGTGTTGTTTCAGTCCCTTTGAAGTCTTTAAACATTGAGTTAACGTTTCCATTTCATAATCGGAATGCGTAGTGATTTCTGTCAGTTTACGAAAGTCAAATATTTGTCATAGTTTGGTAGAAGCTGTCAATCTGTTCTTGTTCAAGGCGATCAACTGGTGACCAATCGCGTGATGTCCCACGTGTAAGCAGATTGGCGACAAAATACTCCGCTGTCATTGTATTAGGGCCTTATGGAATTGGCTTTTAATTTAAAGCGTGTCACACACTAAGCAGATACGATAAGATATATCTGTATCTGAACGGATATGTGTCAATATCGCTCCCTATACAATTTAATGAGCTGTGTACACACACAGCGCAGATAATTTATATTTTACCGTCATATATCCTGTTGGCACCGACATATTGAAAGAATGGCACTTAATATACGCAGATAAAATATTATCGTATCTGCTTAGTCTGTGTGTCACGCTTAGTAGAATTTAATAATAATAATAAGCACTGGAACTCGAACCTTAACAGTATTTAGGGCTCCGTACCCAAACGGTTGAAACTGGACTCTATTACTGAGACTTCGCTGTCTGACTCACGAACCGTAGTAGCTAGACTGTAGAAATTAGCAAAGATTATGATTATTTCTATTGCCGCTATAACAACAAATACAAAGAATAAAGTAAAATTATTATTTACGGGATGCGCCCATTATGGAGTCCCATACAATTATCGTGATGTTTTTTGGTGTTTTTAGGTCGATAAAAATAACGGTATCAAGTAGACACTTGAAATATTCATACACCTATTTACTTTAAACGTAAATAATGAAACTAAGGGTGGCCCATTCAACAAAAATATGATTCTTTTCCAATTTTCGGTACGAAACCATTCGAGCGCGAGGTTGACTCGTACTAGGGTTTTTACGTTCCTGCTTTATAATGATACTCATCAACTACATAATATCCAGTGCTATGTCATCTTCGCCACAATGGCAGTTCTGACGATGCATCCTCATCCACCCGCGAAGGACAATTATGATGATAAAGCGTGAAGGTCGTTTGTATGCATTCTAGGTATAGTATTCTACCAGTATAATATCTATGAGTTGTCTAATTTTAAACGTTTAGTTACAGAAGTGACTGTTAGCAGCGCTGTTAATATTAAAAAAAAAGATTACGCTGTCGATTTATTTATTCTACAACAATAGCAAAACTACCTACATTATAATGTTATAGGTATTATAAAATCACTGAGACTCGCTCGGCATGTTTCAAGCCTGTTCGTGGCTACTGGATTCAACTAAGCGTTAATAATACTGCCGTCCTCAAGCTAAAAAAGGGTTAAGCCACATTTGGTCAGTTTTGAGTTAATGATGCCAAATTACATAGCGCAAAATTCTCTACATTTTGTTCTAAGAAACATTTCTCTATCTTCTTCCGTTTAGGAGATACAGAATGTCAAATAACAGTTAAGTGACACTTTTTTCAAAACTTACTTAACTAAATACTAGTTAAGCCACAAAAAATGATTATAAAAGGGCTAAAGGCTCTTAACTTCAGGAAACCTTCTTTATTTTATTTTAAATTGCTTTAGCTAAAACAAAGTTAACCATTTTATCTAGCCTATAAGTGAGTTAAGATCCTTTAACCCTGTTAAAAGCTAGTAACTTCTAATAAATATTTCGTTTAAAACATCACTATAAATAAGTTAACACCAAAAACTTAACTAAATACCAGCTAAAAGCCTTTAACCCTTTTTTAACTAAGTAAAACTTTATTTTTTTATTCACTTTTAAAATTTAAATAACCAATCATCTGATTTTTAAAACGAAGAGAAACGATTATTTCGTAAGTAATTCTTAGTTTAAATTAAGTTAAGCCACATTGCTAGGCTAGAAATAAGTTATCTGCAGTTCGCATTTCGCGACGCGGACGCGTAATTGGTCAATACCTAACTCATTCGGCCGGGAGCCACGGAGCGGTGCGGACGTATTCGTCGTAGTTGTGGGGCGACGCTTCGTCGCGTTGCCGCCATGTCTCATTTTTAAACGACAGATAGATATTTAAAAAACCCCCAGGTAAATCTGAAGTTTAAGACAGCACCCAAAGGAATAGAAGAGGATCGTAAATCGAATATACTGAAGACTATGTAATATTTTAAACTTTCGCGATTCTCACTCATATTTATATGTATGAACGCGGGACTTAATCACGATTTTATTTACATTCTCGACGTTTCGGCCGCGTTACAGCGACCGTGGTCACGAGTTGTTGATAAATTGATTTTGAGTCAACTCGTGACCACGGTCGCTGTAACGCGGCCGAAACGTCGAGAAGGTAAATAAAATCGTGATTAAGTCCCGCGTTCATACATATAAATATACTGAAGACTGTCTCAAAACCTACATATTCTAGGGTGTGAGCAACTATTAAATTTCAAGGTCGAAAGTCACAAAAATCGGTTTTTTGCGCTTCTTTTCTAAATATCTCATTTCCTATGGGTTTTTGCTATTTGTGTTTCTCATCAATATTGTAGAATACAAAATTCTCTACAAATTTTTCGTCAAATTTTTTTTTATACGGTGAACCGTTTTCGAGATATAGATCGGAGAGCGCGCGGTCACAGCATCACTTAAGGCCTTGGGTACTTCGATGGCCAAAACGACACAGATATTGTAAAACTTCAAAATGCTGCAGAAGTTGATGGTCGGGGGCACGGCCGTGCCCCCACCAAGTCGAGCGCGAAGCAAGCACTGCCGTACCATCCTTTACTGGATCCATTTCGACGCGTTTTCAGGCACCTATTTGAGCACTTTTGGATAAGACCAGAACGCTGAAATTTTTGTCATCTAGTAAGCTGTAATTACATACTTAAAATCCAAAATTTCAAGTCAGCAGGTCATTTAGTTCCGAAGTTAAACGAAAGCAAAGTTTTGCATTTTCGACACTCACTGACTCACTCATGATCATCAAAATAGAACTAGTACTAGTACCTACTTCCCATAAACTCACAAAGCTGAAATTTGGTACAGGATTGGGGATTAATGACTACATAAAGGGAAAAATATAAAAACTGGGATAATTGAAGATCTGGAGTACCTAGTGACCCTGATTAGAAAGCACTAGAGCCCAACCAAACTACTGTCGAAATCGACATACCTCCTTTACAAAAAATATTCAACTTAGTGGGTCACCCCATTTTACGTCAAAAATCGAAAACCAGCTGGTCTGGTACATAGAAAAAAATCAACTATAATTGCAAAAATCCAGCGTAGAGGGACACATCTTCTAATTTACGCCAAAAAACGAAGACAGTCAGCAGTCAACCCAAAGCCACATTGATTTTATTAATCAAATATTTATAATCATTGATCTATCGATAGTTTATCAAGTATATAATGGCGCGTTTTCGATTGGAGACCGGTCGACCTAAAGTGATGTTATGACCGCGCGCTCTCCGCCCTATATCTCGAAAACGGTTCACCGTATAAAAAAAATAAAATACAAAACTTGTAGAGAATTTTGTATTCTACAATATTGATGAGAAACACAAATAGCAAAAACCCATAGGAAATGAGATATTTAGAAAAGAAGCGCAAAAAACCGATTTTTGTGACTTTTGACCTTGAAATTTAATAGTTGCTCACACCCTAGAATATGTAGGTTTTGAGACAACTTTTAGGGCCTCAATATGCAAGTATTTACAGAACTTCCAGCTGGGTATCTCGAAATTCCGAGATTCTTACCTTAATTTTACTCTATTAGGCTAACGGTGATTTTCTGTTCAATTTTATATGAGTTTTATTTTTTAATAAATGATTAACACGGAGTAACGGTTTTTTTTCGCCACCTTATCATGAATCTATGCTAAGCTACAACTAAGTTAACTGCAAGTGACATTTTCTTAACCCATTTTTAGCTTAGTATTGTTGCTTAAATTAAAATAAATTCGGAAGTTCCTTAGCTAAATAAAGGGTAAAATCCCTTAGCCTTATTTTGTTATCTAGCGTCATATGCTCTTTTCTATATTATACTTGGTTACAGAACAGTTATGCAGCTTAACTTATTTATAGCTAAGTAAAAATGAATAACTTTGTAAGGTTTTTTTTGGTATCGACAGTAACACGAAATTACTAAGCTAAAAATAAGTTACGGTATGGTTAACCCTGTTTTAGTGCAGTAATTAAGTACAAATTAGAAATAAAATGCTTAACTAAATGAGAAAAAAGCAATTTTATGTATTTTAAAGATACTAATTATTAACAGAATTCGGCCTATGTGATAACTGAGAAAATTACTTATTTTTCTCTCTAACAAAGTTCCCTGTGTGTTCCTTAGTCTTTAAGAGACATCAATCCGCACCTTTTTTGACGATATCTCGAAATCGACTTGTTGGGCTTAACCCTTTTTTAGCTTGAGGACGGCAGAATAATATATTCTCGGTATAGGTACATACGGAAGTTTATACGTTTTATTTCGCTCTCTCACTCTGCTGCATTTACTATTAATCAGCTTACTTAACTAAGTTTTAGTTACGCCAGAAAATCTAGCTGTTAGTTCTATAAAATGTCAAATTAATAGTAATCAGCATACCCCGTTATCAATCTTGCAAATCCATTGAAAACGCCAGGGATGGCACTGCACGTATATTTTTTAATATGTGCCTACCTTTAAATATACATAAATTTTATTCACGTTTTTATTTATATATTTTAAGATTTAAAAGAAAACAAAACCTCTTTTCAGCCCGTAATTGACTATTTTGTTTAAACTTCATAATAGGCGGTTACGTCATTTATTTGTCAATTTTGAATTATTTAGAAGTGGAGCGGTCGATATTATATTTAAAATGGATATTATACAGTAATAGGCGACAAAATTTAATGCTTCGTAACCTAGAAAAAATATAATATAAATCCGATAGTTTACATGTAAAAACATTCTTCTAACATTAACATTTTTATGTATCTTCCAATATGTCACATGTCGTGACATGACAGTGAAATGAATGTTGTGCGACAACCCTATGGCTTAGTTTCAATGAATCTGCAACACTGATAACGGGGTATGGTAATCAGACAACTTTGTACAATAGGTCCATAAATCTGAAATCCCTTTCATTTTTCATTACAGGCAACGACCTAACTACGACAAAGTTGCATACACGTTCACAATTAAACCCGTGGCCGTCAGACATAATAAAGTGTTAATCATATAACTTAACGACCTTTTTACCGCAATAACGGCGCACCTGTGGAGATTTATCATACATACACATCATACATACAAAAATATTTCTCTGCTGTTGGGAAATTCTCCTAAGGTAGGTAAAGCAGCACTTACGTACACTTTCCACTCTGGAATTAAGGAACGTTCAGCCGAGACCTAGTGAAATATCTACAAGCAGGTAACGGTATAAAGAGAGTAAAATTTTTACAATACATACTCGCCTATATTCCCAAATATAACCAAAACTATGACTACCTATGTTTCTTGGCCACTTCTCTTTAGGTTTTGAGTTGGCATAATAGTGGCAAGTTGCTATTCTGTCGTCTAAAATTTACCTTTAGCTATTTCCTCAGTCGCTTCTTGCGACATCGAATCCAAGAAATGGAGAGAATCTAGACACCATACGATAAACATACAATATTCTTCCACCAAAACATATTATTATAATGTACTAGCTGTGCCCGCGACTCCGTCCGCGTGGAATAGTGACAAATTAGCCCGTTTTTCCCACATTTTCTACTGTTTCTTCGGTCCTATTAGTCGCAGCGTGATGTTATATAGCCTAAAGCCTTCCTCGATAAATGGTCTATCCAACACAAAAATAATTTTTCAATTCGCACCAGTAGTTCCTGAGATTAGCGCGTTCAAACAAACAAACAAACGAACTCTTCAGCTTTATTATATTAGTATAGATTAGGGAGTGAACCTTCTGTGACTAGTACTATCTATTCTGTGGCTGTATATCTTGGCACGATGGTATATGAGGCTATGAGGTGCATTAACTATGCAATAACTTGATTACATCTTGCGTGACCACGGCTACATTGATGTTCTTACCATGACGTCATTGCTACAGCTAGTATGCATTTGTTTATACATCCAACTGCATCATTAAATCAGTAAACAGTTTATGGTCAATTTAATCAAGCACTTCTTTGTAACTAACTAAACTTTACGTAGACAAAACCATGAATGTCTTACGTTTTGTCACCATTCGTAGGACAATTTTAGGTCTAAAAAGGGAGGGTAAAAGGATATAAGTATTGCCAAAACTAGTCTTTAGTCGTCTCTTACGAAATCTTCGGACGAAATTGGGTTGTGTCATTCTCAACGCCACACAGGGTGCAGTAAACAATAGACTTAAAAATTTAGAATAAAGTCAGGTCAGCCCTTTTCGATTCTGTAGTTTAACCAGGGATACCTACATACGCCAGTAGCTTGCACAAATATGATATGCATTCAAGCTACCTGCACAAAAATAAGCTACAGTCCTCGGCGTCTCATTTGGCAAGAATCATTGATGGCAAAGGAGTATTGAACTCACCTCTACTTCTCCAGAATTTTGCCAAAGTTTATAACCGTAGGTTGTACTAGTATGTGTATTCCCAGACAAACGTTGTTGGTAGAACGGGTATACTAGCGTACCAATTTTCAGATCACTTCGGTCGTAATATACGCCTCTGCTAGTAGATAATTGGCTTAATTGACACAATCTAGAACCAAACTGAGCATGACATCAGCCGCCTGCAATCTGTCTTTAATTTGTTTATGTACTTCCTTAATTTCATCTTCATAGCTATCGGAATTTAGAGCTAGTACTTAAGTAGCTCATCGTAAGATTATTTTTGAATTAAAATGCTGTTTAAAATTGAGATTAATCTGAATGTAATTGATTACGCAACAACTGACTAATGATTCTTCCCTCTCCATTTCTTCCGCGGCTGACGTAAGAGGCTCCTAAGTAAAATAAAAACTTGTTGTTATTATAAAATATACCCCTTATTTTTCATGGGAAACGAGAAAAATGAACATGGTTTTATGTGTTCCAATTGATGCAAGGCGACCTAATGGTGGATGAGCTAGAGGTGAATGGACTTATTAAAATCGATTAATACCTACATTTTAATTACGCAACGAGTTAAGACACCGTCTATTGAATTCAATTTAGACTGTTTATTACTATTTTCCACCTTCGTATTATGATGTTAAACTTGTCTACGGGACCAATAGTGTAGGTTGTAATTTAGTAAGTTTGTCTATTGTTATTTTAAATGTGACATTTGTAATTCTAACTCTTGGACTTCTTATTATTTTAAATGTGACATTTGTAATGTTAAGTTAAGTAAATTACTAGGCATATGGACAAAATAGGAAAGTAAACAACGGTTACCATGGCAACGATGGAACCAACAATTACTAACAATTAAGAGGGCGCACACATTTTTTACGAACGTAATATAAGATCAGGTGGGGGAAGAGAAATTCAGGGGCAGGGCAGGGGTAAGAGGCACCACAGACCATAACTCGTCGAGTTATGAGTGATTATGGTCTGTAGAGCCCTCTTATCCCTGCGTTTCTCTTCCCCCGCCTGACCTTAGTGGTTTTGGACCAATGTTTAAAAAATCGTGAAATGTAAATTAACTCATATTTAGCCATGAAAAAAATGTGGTTAGACTAAACATATTCTGTAAATTTACAATAAAATTGTTTCATTTGTAATTACATTAAAATCAATGAGAAAAAAAATAAAGTAATGGTTCAACTTTCAAATTATGTAAAATGATATTTGAATAATAAAAACCAATAATTTGATTCATGTTAATCCGTTAATCCCCAGTAGACTATATTGTCTATCAGATAATAACAAGTTAATATCGTTTATGGTAAATTTTAATGGCAAATTTTCAAGTGAAAGACAGCTCTGACGCGTATTTTTGTGAAAACCCTTCAACAAATTGGCTAAGTAAAAGAAATCTGTGTTGCTAATAAAATATTTTTTTCCGTTAATCCCTAGAAAAAGAGTTTATTTATATGTTACAGTAGTTTTTCTTTAAAAACTTAAGGATTTATAGCTTTCTAAAGCATTGGAAAAACATCAAAATCACCGAATTTTGTGTGCACGCTCTTAATTGTGAGCGATGGAAACATCAATATGTCATATGAATTTGAATGTTATGTTATGATACATCATTAACGCAACAAACTATAGGACAGTTGTACAAATTACTGGTAGTACGAGGGACTTTAGTATGTTTGTACTACCAATTGAACGTAATATTTACCGTCTTAGGTTGTAAAACTACTATTTAATCCATTGATCACCTCGTAAAACATTGTCCTAATCATGAAATTGTTTGCAATAACCTGAGAGTAAGTCCACATAACATTTCTGTTCGTATTTTTCCCCAAATGGCTTTTTCCCAGTGTAGTTTTTTACTAAAGCTTCTTTTCAAAGAAGCATTATTCCTCAACTAGATTCGACACTGAAACAGTTTCAATGGAGCGCCGCTCAGGCGGAGCTCCTATTTCCACCATGTTTTGGCCTAAGTAGAGTAGTAAAAAGTAGAATAACCTAAACCTACGTTTCTGTGTTGATTCAAGTAAAAAAAATGCTACTGTAAATAGATGCTTCACTAAAAAACGACAGTAGAGAAAACCACATATGTACATACATACATACAATCACGCCTGTGTTCCCAAATGGGGTAGGCAGAGCACATGAAACGAGACATAGACAAAACCATGATTATGACTATGTATGTATGTATGTGGTTTTCCCCACTGTTGACTATTTGCAGCCACTTCTAGCATGGTTTTAGATCTGCAAAGATGGAAGAGGTAGAATAGTGACAGGTTGCTAGCCTGTCGCCTAAAGCATACCTAGACCTTAGTCGCCTATTTCCTTAGTCGTCTCCTACGACATCCACGGAAGAAATGGAAAGGTGTTATTCTATCCTGACACCACACCGGGGAAAACTATTTGGGGGAAAATGCGAGTAGAAATTTTGCTACTAGGGTATAAGGACTTTTGAGGAGGTTATCTAACCAAATCAAAGACCTTAAGATACACCGTCATGTTTAACGGGAAAGACAGCAAGTAACTAAAGAATAACAATCACTCATTGTATGGAATCGACCGGTCAGTTACTGGAACGCGACCTGTTTTACTGACCCGACAGTATCGATTGACAGAGTCGACTATAGTTTTACGTTAATAACTGTTATGGTAAGGGAAGTTGGCTTGATTGAAGTGTTGTTTGTGTCAATTTGTACTGTTTGTTGCAGGAAACGTAGCAACACACAGCAAACATCACGCATGTACTCGCAAATAGGGTAGGTAGAGCAGAAGACACGTTCCATAGTCAAAACCATGACAATTTCACGTACCCACTTCCAGCGAAATTTTAGGTTTACTTGAAACATGAAAGAGTTTTAAAAGTAGCAGTTTGCTAGTCTGTCGCCTTAAGCATATCTAAAGTTTAGTTGTCGTCTCTTACGACATCCACGGAAGAAATAGAGAGGTGTTATTCTAAACCCGACACCACACGGGAAATTGCCACGTATCGCGAAATAGTGGTTTTATCGATGAAGCATTTCGTGTGCTAATGGGGTGAATTTCCTTTCTTTGTATTCCCCTACGTTATAAAACGTTACATTTTTAACTCTAATAGTTTAGGCCCTGCGTTGATCAGTCAGTCAGTTAAGTCAGTCAACTTTTCCTTGTATGTATGTCGAAGGCGGATTGTATAATCCGCCGTTTTACATTACGCCTAGCCGTTTTGTAATGCGGCGGTTCAACGTTTAGCCGGATTAAATGCGGCTGAATGAAAAATCGCCGGAATGAATTCAGCGCTAAACGTTATTCATTACGGCTAGGCATAACGTAATACGGCGAGAGATTAGTTGCCGCATTGACCGAGCGAGCGCAGCGAGCGAGGAAGACCACCTCGGAGCTAATACGAGTCAGACAGATTAGGTTAGAAGGCCAAGGCGGGAGCGAAGCGCAGTGAGCTTTTTAAATAAGTCAACTACTAACTTAAAACATCTTGGTTTAAATATTTTCATTTTCAAAATTTCATGGTCACCCTACAATACTGGTAGAAGTACAATGCGGCTAAACGTGGGCCGCCTTTTTGAAGAACGTTTCGCAACTACAATCCGGCTAAACGTTGAGCCGCCGCTTTACAAAACGGCGCTGTTTTGCAAAATGGCTAGGCGTAATGTAAAACGGCGGATTATACAATCTGCCTGCGACATGTATACCTACATAGAAGTACGTTCTGAAAACGAGCACCAAAAACCCATCCAAACGATCCCTTTGATGCGCGTACGCTTTAAACGACAGCTCAATGCTCTGTGAATCAATCTCGAAGCATTAAAACTCATAAGCACGTGTCCGAAAAGTTTTAACCGACTCAAAGACTACCAGACCTGTTTTTTGAGGGTTCCGCGCAAAGCCAAAAGGACGTCAACCATGCAATCGTTTTACGGAAAACAAGATTAAGTTACAAAACACGGATAGTTTTTTGTTCGGATTTTAAGTTACGTGTGGTTGTACGTGTTTTGTGATTCAAGTTTTCATTTTGGTTTCAACGGTATAATGTGATAGCGAAAATGTGGGTAGTTGCGTCAAGCAGATGCGCGAAAAGAGCGATGACATGCAGTGTACTATTCGGCATACAACTATACTTTAGACCGATAGGTACTTAAAAGATGGTTAACAATCTTGACATGTCTTTTTATTGAAATACACAGTCTAAAAATGAAATTGTTACACTATACAATTCAATTATGAAAGTAAATGATTTTTTCATACCTAAATTGTAAAATGTAAAGATTTTGATCTATAAAGTGTATGTTTCAATAAAAAGACACGTCAAGATTGTTTACCATCTTTTAAGTACCTATCAGTCTATAGTATAGGCACGATTTTAGAGAGAAAAAGTAAATTCGCGCATCGCTTTTAACTGTAAAAAGCGCTACGCGTACGCGATGAGAGATGTACCTAATCACTAATTAGCCTATAAACAAATTCTATCTCTATCTCTCTATCTCTACGCGATATTACTCTCTCTCTCTCTCTCTCTCTAAAATTGCCGCTGGCACAGTGGAATTTCGCTCCCGATGATGGGTCACAATTTGGCTCGAAACAAGTCAAGCTAATCGTAAATAAAATTACAAATTTATAGCAAAATAATTATCTCAAGTAACCTCGACATTTCGGCTGCATGCAAACATTATCAAATTTTCTTTGGGCTAACATATCCACAATCTCCGCATTTTATTGACCCATGGAACCCTAGAAATTACCATATGAAAAGGGTTTCGTAAAACATTGAATGGAAGAGTTAACGTCGTTTTACACTGATGACATAATCGTATGGGATAATGGGTGTGGTATAATAAAATGGTATAATGGTATACAGATGGGATGTGAAAGCATTTATGTGCTTAAACGATTAGCCAGAGTAATTGTTAAAATATTAGAATTGGGCGAGGTCATCGTGATCATTTACCTAACAAAACAAATTGTGTCAAGTTCTTAACAGTCTTAATTCGAAAGAAGATCTCTCGAATTTCTTTACAGAAAGATGAAATACTAAACGGTGAAAAGCTAACTTCGTACGGTAAATTTCACAAACTTACATCACGTCTGTATTCGTGAATAGGATAGACAGAGCACACTAAACGTTAAAAAAACAAACTGCTTCTATTTTCACAGACAAAAGTCCGTCGCGGATAGTCTGCCGTCTGCGCAGGGCCTAAAACTATTTTAACCTATTTTCTTAGTCGCCTCTTACGACTTCTACGGAATAAATGGATACATTGTACTTTTAAATGAATCCTATAGAATACTAAATAATCTAACTACTATTATAATTAAAACAATGTATGTACTAAAGCTCTGTGACCTCCCATGTAATTACAGATGGACAGTACAATGGCCGACAAACTGTCAAGAAACAATTTAGGAGACTTCTAAGCTCCCTTTATGCTAAGTAATTCTTTATTTTTGCTAGTTATTGTATGTAAAAACAATAAGGGATCGTTGAACTGTGCTTCTGTAACGACTGTTACATAATCTGGCTGTGTTATTGTTATTTACATATAGGGTTGACCATAGACACCATAGTGATATAAAATACACTCACATCTTTATATCACTACGACTGAGACTCCCTGTAGGGAATATCCTACTAACATTATAAATGTAAAAGTTTGTTTGGATGTTTGGATGTTTGTTACTCTTTAACGCAAAAACTACTGAATGGATTTTAATGAAACTTTACAGTAATGTAGCTTATAGGTACATCAGAATAGCACATAGGCTACAATTTATATAGATTTTGTTTGAATTTTTCAAAATATGACGATAGGAAAAATAGTAGGATTCCGCAATTTTCAACGTAATAAGCTATAAATTGGCATGCCGGCTGTGACTAACAAGATCTCTTCTGTGTTAGGTACCCCGAATTTAACGCGAGCGTAGCCGCGGGCAAAAGCTAGTAGGGTTAATATAGGGTTGCCTAAATACCAGCACATTTCTATTATTTTTCACATTTTATTAGATCTGGTTTATATATTTATAAACATACATACAAATATTACGCCTGTATTCCCAAATGAAGTAGTCATAGCACACGGAACATTGGCCACGTCTCATGTAGTGTAGTAAATTAATCGATTTTTCTACACAATATTCTTCAAAATCTGTGTTAGTGTACACTACTGTTATCAAAACGTAATAAGACAACAAATTCAGCTTTATAGAAAAAATCGCAATATCAACTCTAAAATACCTAGTCGTCGAAGTCTACTCATTGTACAAAAACGCTGACTACTTATGATTATGAAAGTTACGAAATTCAAATATTTTTTTTTTTCAGTGTAGTACAAATTAACTAAGAAAATTCTAAGCTCAATTTTTCCACAAGCCTTGATCTACCATTGGAGCTTTCAATTATCTCTCATCACTTTGATGACGGGACGCCACAAATGTATCAATTGAGTGTTTACTTTTTAAGTAACATTACTGCTCGAAAAAACTTTAAAAAAAAATGCTTATTCGTTTATGGATACTTTCATAATTAATTGTTGTACGTGTTAACATTTATCGTCGAAATTCACACGCTACAGTAATTTCAAATCTAAATTTCACAGTAGCTTTTCCAGAAGCCACAATAAAAAAATAATTAATCAACTTCCACTCTACCGTTTTCGACCCTAGTTCTATTTATACCCATTGTTCACTGTATGTATACAGTGTATAAAAACCTATCGACCTTCACGCTTCGGAATATAAACTAGCGCTTCAACGTATAGAAATCGGAACAAAAAACAGTGGAATTAGTTCCATGAACTAAATGAAGCACGGTGAATAAATGTTTGTCGTTTTTGTAGGCATTTGAGGTTTATTTACTGCATTGGATATGAAAAGGTTTAGTTACTTTGTTTGTCTGAAATGGTAGTCACTTGGGAATGGAAATTTTAATTATTTGCCAGACATGTTTTTTGACTGGTGTCAGTTAGAATAATAGATAACTACCTAAGGAAAAAGCTTTGATTTTTAACAGTCAAAAAAAATACAGGCGTGATTGTATGTATGTATGTAAAATCTCACACATTTTTGCGTAAGCCCAATGCATCTTCACAAATGATGACGCCGTTTAAACAAGCAGGAGTACCTAAGTGTTAAAAAAATAGGTTAAGTTAAAAGAAAACACTTTCTAGATTCCAGTGTATCTTAAGTATATTCCTGTCCTAATACCTATCTTTTAAGATGTTTAATTACTAATGAAATATGTCCAAGATTGCGCAAATCGACTCGATTTCTGTCAAGTGTGTGTAATCTGGAATGCTGATATCTAAAGATAAGCATGTGTATGATCAGTTTATATGTATACTACTAGCGGCCACCCACGACGAGCGTATATATTGTTTTTTTTTCAGTAGAATTTCCCATTTATTCATAAAATGAAGTATACATACATTAAAAAACACGTAAATAACAATTACCACAGCATTTTTTTGTCTCATCTATAATTGGACGCGTTGACACGGTGTCAAATCAGATTATGAAGTTATTAGACCCATTACTCCTTATAATATCTTTCTTAAATCCAAACCTTAATCACGGAATCGCGTGACCATCACTTGGTAAGTGGCCGCCACCCAGAAACACTATCGCAGCTATATCTAAGAAATAAAAGTGTACTCTACATTCCTGTGAAACTTTAAGGCTGGCCGTAAACACACGTTTTCCGAATTCGATTTCCGAATGTATCCTGTATCCGGACATCCGAATGCATGGATTCCGTAGAAAATACATTAAAGAACTGAAGCAGTCGCTCACTTTTTTTCGGATCGGAATATATTCCGTAAGTAGGTTCCGAATTTCAAAAACGTGTGTATGCGGCCTGCCTTCGGTGTCCAAGGAAGAAAAACGAATTCGGAAATTGAATTCGGAAAACGTGTATGCGGCAAGCAGAAGCGGAGCGCGAAGAGGTGGCATCACGGTATCGGTTGTAATATTCGAAATCAAATGAAAGAGCGTGTACATTGCACAGGCCGGAGAAAGAGCATTTTGTTCGTACCATTCCGCCACCGCGCCGCGCAAATCCGCTTCCGCTGTCAATGCGTTTGGAGTTTAAAGATACTTAATAATGATTATTTAATCTAGCTGTCAATGCCCTAAAGCGATTTTAAGTATTCAGAATGAAGATTTCGCCACTCTTAGACAGTCATACATACATAAATACATCACGCCTGTATTCCCAAACGGGGTAGGTAGAGCAAACGAAACACTGCATAGACATAACAATGACTCTTTCACGTTTCATAGCCACTTAAGTATAGCATACTAGCTTTCCGCCCGCGGCTTTGCCCGCGTGGAATTCGGTTATATTGCGATATAAAGCGAACATTCCCTCGGGAACATCATTTTTTCCTGGCATAAAAAGTACCCTATTATTTAATCCGGACTTCTATCTTTACGTCTGCAAAATTTCTAAGCAATCGGTTCAGTAGTTACGGCGTGAAAGCGGAACAAACAAACTCACTTTCCGATTTATAATATTAGCAAAGTAAGGACCAGTAAGGATTGTTTAGGTGTTAAGGTAAAAAGTACAATAGCGATCGGTTAGCGTGTCGCCTAAAATATACCTTGGCCTATTTCCGTAGTCTCTTACGACATTCATGGATCAAATACCTTCAATTCTACCAGGAAAACAGGAATTGATGATGACTAATTAAATCAAGAAGTGGCTCATCTTAACTTGCCCGTAATACTCGTATGTACGATACATTCTGACTCACCTGTCCATGTCTTACGTCATCAAATAACTTTATTACTATAATAAAATCTAACAGAATTACAATTAAATGCAACCATGCTACGGAAAGAACGTTTATGTCTAAAATTTCCACTTTAAATTAATTATGTCTTATCAAGACTAAAACTCAAATACGGGATTGGCTGTGGGTGTAATAAAAGTGAATTACTTTGTCATTATGTTGTAAGTATTACGGTTATAATAATAGATTACCTACGTCCATAATAACTTCTCTACTATCAGAAGTATGCGTTCAGAAGCAAAAAGCAAATAAATGGCCTTAAGAAACCTGTATCTGTAGTAGCATCATAATGTTTACATTATAAAATCGACATTGATACTTTAGTTACAAGCTTTTATGTATTTAGCTTCACCTGTCCCGATGTTTTATATGTTTGCTTATATGTGTCTGTAATGAATTCTTGTGAGTTAAATTTGATCCACTTTTCAGTTACCGATTGAGCTGAAATTTTCTTGTATAAATCGAATATTACAATATTCCGATAGCGGACTTCTGGTGGCCCAGCCGTGACTGTCTCCGATGGAGGGAATTCTTCAACGGTTGGTCTTATTGACTTGAAATTTGGTGTACATAATCTAGAATAGATGACAATTCAAATTTTTAACGTTTAAAAAACGGACGATGTGTAAAGGAAAAAAACAATTATTTAAAATTTAACATGTGCGGTCAGCTGACGATGCGAGGAAAATACGGTAACAATTCATTATAGTCAGGTCAATTTTAATTTAACCGACTAAAGACAAAATGATGCGTTATTCCCACCACTCCTCTTAGTAATCGGATTACACTAAAATACGTCGGGGAATATCAAAGTATGATTTCTGGTAATACCACCAACTTGTACGTGAGTCGTACCATTATTTGTCAGTAAAATATATCAGCTGTACTCGGAATAATCATTAAATTAGAGTCACACTTATAATTGGAACAATCATTAACTTAAACTCAAATGTATCATAATCATAACGTTTAAAAGTTTGTAGAAGTCACTTGTCTCTTCATTTGTAAGTTTGTGTTAACTGTGTTCAATTGTGTCGTATTAAAATTGGTGAGTAATCGTTTCTTTATTTTTTATACGGAAAATTTAAATTACCAGTGAGTCTTTACCAAAGATACCAATTTTTTGTGTATTTAAAGTTTTGCGCAACAATATTTGTAATACTATACAAGATGAAATCAAATTGGTGAAACCAAATTAGTGCACCTTACTCAGTTATTGCTACGCAACAAAATTCATTGATTCAATCGCTAAAATTAACCTGATAAAGTTTTGGATATTCATACTAAAACTTTTGCATATTTTTTACAAGAGATATGCATACACACTTTTACATTAACTACGATATTATACTTCATATCGAGATTCACATGCGCTATAGAATAAATAAAATTACATATAAAGTAGGTAAATCTATTAGATGCACACGAGTACATAGGTACATGTTGCATACAGTTATAACTATTCTATAACAATATGCCAATTTATCTCGAATATAAATCTCGAAACAACATCAAAACGATAAAGTTTACAGCAGCCAAGATTTAGCGTTATGGTCACGGTCACAGATAAAAACTTATTTGAACAGCATTATGAAAATACCAGATTATAAAAACTGTTTCGTATTTGGTAGCGGTCTCGTTAGCTAGGCTGCGACGTGTGAGCCTTGGATTCCTAAGATAGGCTGTGACAAGAAACCTAGTTTCAATTCGTGTGATTACTGATTATTAAGGATTTCTGTAAGATTTTTTGTATTGGTAAGTTATGCTTTACTTGCTCTCATTACTGTAATTTTGTTTAATTATTTGTCGTCAATTGAACTAGAACTAGTGACCACCTGTTTGACGTTTGATTGACAGTTAAAAGGACGTTAGGCGTAAAAACATTTCGGAAAACTTTTTGTTGAATTGCTCGTACATCCCTCATGAAACTATAATTACAACTATAAAAGAAAATGTACCGATCATTATAAACTATTTGCATAATCCTATAAAAACCAGTTAGGTAGACATGTTTATCAATTATTGAAGAACGATAGAACAAATAATAATCCTTATCACTAATCATAAAATAAACTCACCATAAACAATCCATTGAAAACGATCAGCAGAAGTTTTATACATTTGCTGCCGCAGCCCTCCATTTTGAAAACAAAACACTACAGTTCCGATCGAAATTCCGCGCCGAAAAGCGAGTGACGTTTCGAAATTCGAACGTTTATTTTTTCACGGACGCGTTCACTCGGCGTAGAGGAGCGACGGCTTCTGTGTTAACAGCCAGCGTTGTTCGAGCAGTGCCGTATTGCCCGTTTCGTCGGGTATTTAGTACCCTTGGTGTTTTAGTGGTGTGAAATCGCGTGCAGGGGTCGAAATCACGCGCGGCACCACCCCCAAAATTGGCTTGGCCTCCCCTTTTGAGGTCATTTGGAGAAGACAAGGGTCTAATTTAAATGGTTTTTGTCGTCGATCGGTTATTGGTCCCAGTGTATAGGTTGTTAAAGCTGTAGGTGTTGTATAGGTGAGGTCATTAATTCTCATGATAATTGACTTCCGTCGTTCCTTAATACTGACAGAAAGTTTTTTTCATTTTTTTCAATTATGTATACACGCACTTACGGAATTAGTAAGACGAATGGGGAGTTAAGAAGTTAGTTATTAATGTTAAACAAATGTAGGACCCTTTCACAAGAAATGTCACTGTGACATACCACACTATACTAAGCAAAGCAACATGAAACTCATTATGAAAAGGTTCAAAGTGGCACAGGTATCAATTTCTTTGACTGTACTTACTACATACGTAATTTTAACAACTATGTATTTAATGACTACAATCAAATGCACTATGACTGTACAAATTGTTTTATTACACAATGCATTAGTATTCCAAACACAGAAGCAACATTTTTCATTATACAGAAAAAAAATACGAAAATTCTTTAAATAAAGTTTTCCAATTACGGTTGGGGAAATCCCAAATGGAGGGAACAATTTTTACATAACAAAAATCATGGCTGTGTTCCTAATTAAATAGGGTAGGACACTCAAAGCGTTTAAATGCCATGACTTGACGTTTTCAAGCCCCAATTTCAGAATTAAAAGGTTTTCGGCGAAAATCATTTCGCGTTAACTTTAAATTAGTCTAAATAGTCTGCGTATGATTAATAATGACAACACCTCTCCATTACCCCGTGGATGTCGTAATATGTTAAAAAAATAAGTTCAAGTGTGCTATCCCTTTATTTAAAAAGCCGTGATAGCCCAGCGGTTCGAACTGTGGCCTCTCAAGCAGAGGGTCGTGGGTTCAAACCCCGGGCTCGCACCTCTGAATTTTTCGGAATTATGTGCGATATCAAATTTGATATTTATCACGAGCTATTCGGTGAAGGAAAACATCGTGAGGAAACCTACACACAGCGACGAA
>BHDV01065518.1:206716-257389 GCA_005406045.1 Adoxophyes honmai
GTATGCAAACGTTTGCGCAGTGTATGTTAAGATGTCCTACTTTAGATGTGCAAAATATACAAAAATGTACGCTTGCCCGTACACTTCCAACAATCTCACTGTGGACTTAGGTGCCCAGGCAACATCTGCCTGGAGAGAGATCTTCGCCCATAATAATACAGAGTTTAAAACAGATGGAAGAGGTATAATAGTGACAGGTTGCTAGCCTGTCTCCTAAAGCATACCTAAACCTTCCTTAGTCGTCTCTTACGACATCCACAGAAGAAATGGAGAGTTGTCATTCTATCCCGACACCACACAGGATTTTTTTATATTTTAGTATCAGAGTTAAAAAGTAGACTTTTAAATCAGCGTACCTACTTAATCAAGAGCTGCACAATCAAGGCTATTGTTCAACCATGTTATCGGTTACTTCCAAATGACTTACAATACAAATTACAATCATGGAATTTAACGTGAAGCAATGGAGTAACTTTGTATTGCCGTGTAATCGATCTTTGATTTGTTTTCTTTTTAAGTTTGTTTGTTTATTATTATTATTTTAATTTTTTTGAAATTTGAATTTTAACTGTCACAACCTCACGCATTTTTTAAGTACCTAAATTGAATTCCAAAGAAAAAGCAAATGTTTTCGTTAAAACTTCGGATCTTGAGGAGGGATTTGATGGCGACTTGGATTTTAATGGGATGGCTATGCTAGTTGTTTAAGTTGTTTAGGACGCTAGAATTCATTCACTGATATATTTACTAACTAGATTTATAATAGAGAATAGGCATGCGTTTGACGGTTGAGCTCTGAAGTTTAAAATATTGAAGCAATGAAAATACCTTACCTTTTAACACTATTGTGCTGCAATATTTGTGACTTCACACACTTCACTTCATTTTTCACTATAACTTAGGTACTGTTGGCTCACTTCATATTAAGATCATTTGAGCAGACTTAGTTTGAACAAACTGTTGGTAATGAGGGTGAACGGGTCTAGCCACAGACTTATATCGAACTAGATACCGCGAGTTCCTGCATTTGTATGAAAACCAAGCGTGTCACTTTTTCTCAACGGTAGGTATACTAGGTATCGTCACGTTAGCTCTTTAGTGATAGGAATTGACAGTCCGAGTGAAATCCATTCAAAGATGATGCCGCCTTATTTAAGTTATCTTGTCTCTAGGCAGTTAAACCTAATCTAAGCGTTATAAAACTAAATAAAATCGCGTCAAAAGAGGAGCATTGCTCTTCCTTTTGGCACGCAAAGTACATACACTTGAGTCATCTAGTTCGATATAAATCTGTGGGTCTAGCGCGGTCTTTTAACCGACCGCCCCTACCAAGTTACCCTCTAAACCTAGCCTCGTTAATGTTATTTCTTTTTGTATTCGTTCATATGTGTGTCTGTTTTTGTATTGTTTTAATTTAATAACTACCTGCAAAATGTTTAAATTCAATTCTTCTTCTTCTAGTTTTAAGTTTCCGGGGTCGCACTGAAAATCAGCGTTGCGGCTTGCCGCAATATTATGCTGAGTGCGGCCCTTTTGGCGCTATTTGGCACGGAAGTGGCATTCCCCTTTTTAAGTTATTATTATTTATTTATTTAGGATAATTTATGTATTTTAGATAAGTTCATTATTATGTCTGTGTCAAATTGTTGTCAATAAATGTCTTTCTTTCTTTCTTTCTTTCTTTCTTTCTTTCTTTGATATAAATACACACTTACCCATGTGTAATTGCACAAATATATATGCTAAATGTATAAAGACTATGTTCGATAGAAAACGATTAAAACACAATAAATCAACGTCCCACGAATTTGATAATTTTCCGTTTAAAATTGAACTGTTTCCGAGTAAATCACTTTTTAATAATGATTATCTTTTTCGAACTGTCAATTATTACTGTCGTACTTTATTATTCAGAATCAAACATCAAATACTCTATATGATGATAAACGTAAACGTAAGGCGCCCAAAAAAGTAATTTGAAATGTATAATAAACTTACGAATAATATACAATATACATTACCATGCAAACTTCCACCGAATATTGGTTTGAACGAGATCTAGTTTGTAATATTTTCTGTTAATAAATCGTAAACCTCAATTTTCCATTTATTTACCTAGTCTACTCTACGGAACCTTTCGTGTGCGAATCTGACTCTCACTTGGCCAGTTTATTTACAAAAAAAAATTTTTTTTAGGTCTGTACTGTAGTACTTGACTGTAGAGAATATGACGATGGTGAAACATATCGCAATAAACACATAATATCTGCAACCAATTTCATACATACATACATAACGTCACGCTTCTTTCCTACTTTGTTCCACTCGCTACGATAATGACATACCTCTTTTGCTTCGTCTACATTCATTAATCTCCTCATACATGCTCGTCGGTTTCGGGTACTCTTGACCTGACCTGTTTCTAAAACGTCCGCGATTTGATCACGGAACGTATGTCTAGGTCTTCCCCTCCCACTGCACCCATCCACATTTCCCATATAAATTTGTTTCGTAAATCTTCTTTCATCCATCCTCTCTATATGACCAAACCAACTAAGCATACTTTTTTCTATCCTTTTCACAATATCTACTTCAAGTATTTGAAATACCTAACCAATTTCAAGTATTTGAAATATTAGTGTTAGTCTTGTCATGGACGGAACAATTTTAATGACAGTGCCATGAAACTTATTATTCCGCCTCACCATAAATTTGCGAATTTCTTTACACCGATGCTATCAGCCAGGGTCACAGTATTATGCTTTGTGCGTATTGTTGTAGTTCTGTTGCCATGGCAACCGCTTGATAGCTTTGACCTACCGTCAATTGTTAACAAACGTTTCAACTACCACGAACTTGCAAGCAACAATCAACGTTGGGTGTACGGACGAAAGTAGCGGTTTCATCGTCGAGAAAATGGTTGTTATGGTTTTTTAGTGGGAATTGGGATGTGGAAGTTTAAAAGGGCATAAGTTTCTTAGAAAATAGACTTCACTTAAGCCGTAATCAATTATGGAGCTTGAAGTACTGTTCAATACAAAACTCTTTGATTGTTATACATACTATACTTACCTACCAATAACTTCGCTCATATATGTATACATACACTACGTCTGTGTCTCGAAATGACGTTGAGAGAGCACACGAAGCGCACATATTAAAAACTTTGACTATTTTACGTTTCGTAGCCATTTTTAGCGGGGTTTTAGGTTGTAACATTGATGAAAGAGATATATGTAGAGTGACAGGTTGCTTCGTCTTGTTTGCGTCGCCTAAGACATACCTGGATGGATGGATGAAAGAATATTTACTAAACAGTATACGAGGAGTGAGGATGGGTGCATTGGGAGGGCAAGATTAACTAAACAGATTTATACTGGGTGTGTTGGGAGGGGGAGACCTAGACGGGCGTTCCGTGACCAAATAGGAGCGTTTTAGAAACAGGTCAAGAATACCCGAAACCGACGAGTACATGAAATGATTATTAAATAGGTATAGATGAAGCAAATGAAGTATGTCAGGATCGTAGCAAATGGAACAAAGTGGTCGCCTACCTCTATGCAAAAGAGGCGTGACTGTATGTAACTTTTGAGTCTAGAATTTTGAATTTTGGCGTCAATTAATCCCCAAAGCGAATAGATAATTTTGTTGCCGTCTGTACTGCTTACAAGCAGATCATAAATTGGTATAAAAGAAAATAACAGCCTTTCGCTGAACAACGTCATCAATTCTAAAAATGGCTTGCTTTGTTAAAGTCTTTTCAAAGGGGTAATTAATAAATGCGCAGTTTTTAAAAATGATTAAAAAGGTTACAAATTTTGTGTCGTGTAGAGGTGACATCTCTCCATTTTTTTCTTAGATGTCGTAAGAGGCGACTAAAGGAAATAGGTTAAAACATTTTAGGCAACAGGATAGAATCCTACGAGTAAAACCAGTAATCATGGATATGTCTATTTCACGTTTCGTGTGCTCTGCGTACCCCATTTGGGAACGTGATTTTATGTATATATGTATGTGAAACCAGTTACGAAGCGTGAACTGTAACTACCTACCCCGTTATGGGTATACTGCTACTGCGTGATGAAATAGAAATAAAATTAACAGTAACAATGACGGGTAAACCTTTTAGTAAATGGTTCGTTATCTACCTATTTTAACTGTGTGCGTTTTACGTATAATCAACACCTCGTTAGCGAGAACGATCGAAGCATTACCTAGACTAAATCATGGATGGCTGTTTCATGGCTCCTAACCTCTTCTGTGCTGAGGGTCGTGGTTACCTCGGAACAGTCTCTCTCATGATGAGCCACCACCTGCTCCTATCTGTTGTATGAAGAGCATCGTGTGTGGAAGTCTCGAGGGTCGCTTGAATTTGGTCTTCCCAGCGTGTTGGGCTTCTACCTCTTGGACGCTTGCCTTCCACCTCCCCAGTTATCATAGGCTTCTCCAGGTTATCACTGTCTTTCCTGCCAATGTAACCAAACTTTGGTTACCAAAGTATTCCAGCACTCTACGAAGACAGGTTATGGTCATTCTAGTGCGAATCTTTAGCAGCTTTTTCTTGTGCGGCTCCTAACCACTTTTAACATAACTTGTAGGTTTTAAGTTTAGAAGTTATAGTTACAGGTTGTTAGCCTATCGCCTAATACACACCTCCACGCCTCCGCATATTTCTTTAGTCGCCTCTTACGATGCACACGATATTCTTATTCATCTTCATAGTAACAGACAAACCGATCTAAATTGACGCAGACATCGAGATTTTCCTCTACTTCGTTTCTAAACAAAACATTTAGATCATTTAGACGAAACGTTGACTCAAAAGAGGTGTGGCTTTTATAGTTCCGTCATACATCTAATAGTAAATTCCAATATTGCGTAACTTTAACACGATTTACCACAAAACTCGTGTTCAGACAATGAATCTATAAAGATGGCATTTGTTTTGATATTACATAAATTTTAGTACTAACATTGCTTCTGAATGAGACAATTGGGACTGCTATAGTCTTTTTTTTTCTCATATACTAAAATGACAAATTAGAATGTAGTTGCAATTTTTATGAAGTTCTGTTTCGTGATCATATCAATCGAAGTCTCTCAGCAAAGAAGAAGTAACTTTAAAACGGTGCTAAGTGAAGTCAAGAGATATTTAAAATCTAGTGAATGTTGTGGTCTTATAATTAGAGTTTAAGACTAATTAAATTACACCCAAAAAACAAGAAGTGACGTTAAATCCTGCCATTAACAATTTTCTCTATATTATTTATTCAGCTAAACAATAATAGGTAAGTGTTAGTATAGTTATAAACAGTTTTTTTTTTCTATGTGGTGTCGGGATTAGAATATCACCTTTCCATTACTTCCGTGGATGTCGTAAGAGGCGACAAAGGAATTAGGTTAAGGTATATTTTAGGCGATAATCTAGTAACGTCACTATTCTACCTCTTCCATCTTTGAAAACCTAAAAAGTGGTAGAAGTGGTCACGAAACGTGTAATAGTCTTGGTTTTGTCTAAATAGCATTTCGTGTGCTCTGCCTTCCCCATTTGGAAATACAGGCATGATGTATGTATGTTAAGATTTATATGTTTTTATTGCCTGGATATCCATAATGTCAACCACTTGAAGTTGAAGTACTTATTCACAAATTATTCACTAGTATTTTTACTTTAATAATAAACATTAACAACTCTTATACTATTAGTTATTACACATCGTATATAATTTGAAACCTAAAAAATATGCCGAAAGGAGCAACAAAGCATGAAGTACCATTGATATTGTTTATGTAGCGTCTAGTCCGCTTAGTAACATTTTATGTAACAATGTAATAAATATTTTCCCTGTATTTGCTCTATTAATAAATTCTATATTAATAAATAGTAACTAGTTGACACTTGTTTACCTAATCAATAGTACAATATAGGAGGAAAATGTTAGGCTTATTTTAGGCGATAAGCTAGCAACCTGTCATTATTAAACCGCTTACATCTTTTAAACCTGAAATTGTGCTAGAAGTTGAGCATTATAAACTACCGTGAGACTCATTTATCTTAAAAAATATGGATAACATACATACAGGGTGATAATGAAATCCGTAACGAAATTAATTCCTGATACTCAGAATCACTGGCACAATGCAACGGTAAAATAAAAAAAACACTTTTTTTTTTCTTTTTTTTCATCGGGAAATTCCCAAAAAAATATTGAATGTGGGCATATTACAAACCGCGGTGTAACTGTTTACGTTTGTCTAAATTCTATTCTAAAGTAGGGTAGTTTTGCATTTGCCACAATCCCCTAAAGCAACCGCCGAGGGTAGGTGTGAAAAATGAATTTGCAAGCTGGCAGTCGACGCGCACGCGTTCCCTAATCACCCCGGTCGTACGTTACGTAAGCGCGAAGTTTGCGAGTGACAATGTCGTTAGAATTTTCGAATCGCGATTATATGAAATGGTGCGAGTGTACATCCAGTATTTTTTACCAACAAGATGGTGTAACCCTCCATTACGCTCGCGATGTACGCACGAGCACTTGAACAATTGTGTACAGTGACCGGTGGATAGGTCGCAGTGGATTTGTGGCCTGGCTTGCCAGGTCAACCGACCTCACCTCTTGTGATTTCTATCTTTGGGGCGAAATCAAGCGCCGTGTGTACATGGACGAACCACAAAATTTACATAATCTTAAAGACAAGATTGTAAGTGCATTTTTTGAAGTGAAAGTGACACTGAAGTGTTAAGAAGAGTAAATGAAAACGTTTTGAAACGTGCAAGACTCTGTTTGGAGAGAAATGGACTCCATTTTGAACAGCTATTAAGGTACGCTTATTTTAGATTTGTAGGGTAGGGTTAATTTTTTATTGTTATTGTACATAAGTCGATTGATAATTGACCCCACGCGCGGTGTCAATAATGTTAGCACTTTTTAGGAAAACTTTGATGACCAATAACTTCTTACTTTCAAAACAAAATGAGAAACTACTCAAATTATATTTTTAAGTTTTATTAACATACAGGTACGTAAAATTTCGTTACGGATTACATTATCACCCTGTACATACATACATATTCTCACGCCTGCATTCCCAAGAGGGGTAGGGGCCTACCCTAAACCTGAAATTGTGCTAGAAGTTGAGCATTATAAACTACCGTGAGACTCATTTATCTTAAAAAATATGGATAACATACATACATACATACATATTCTCACGCCTGCATTCCCAAGAGGGGTAGGGGCCTACCCCTCTTGGGAATGCAGGCGTGAGAATATGTATGTATGTATGTATGGAAATATGTATGTATTGTATGTTCACACAGGGTGCGTCAGATGTCATACTATCACCGATAAGTAATACTACATAGTTTACTAAGCATAACCAGCTGGGTGTATTATGTATTGGAAGCCATCCATTGGGCCGTGGTCCATTGTGATTGCTGTATAAATGGTGGGATGGCCGACTGGGAGGCCATTTAAGGAAGGCATATCACCATAGACTGACGAGAAATGGGATTCGTCTAATATCAAGGTAAGATTTCAGTGTACGCTTCCGATCATACTCGTTAATTAATCGTTAATTAAATCTCTTTTTATTCCGTTTTTCCTTCTTCCGTGGGTGTCGTAAGAGTAAGGAAAGGTTTAGGTATGTTTTAGGCGACTGGCAGGAACCTGTCACGATTGTACAGTCACTGCTGACATGACTATGTATTGTATATTACCCGTGTATGTTTTTGTGAAATAAATGATTATGATTATGATTATGATTATGACTAGCACCAATATCTGATGAAATAAAACTGCATAAATCTATACTATATAATAAAGCTGAAGAGTTTGTTTGTTTGTTTGTTTGTTTGTTTGTTTGTTTGAACGCGCTAATCTCAGGAACTACTGGTCCGAATTGAAAAATTCTTTTTGTGTTGGATAGACCATTTATCGTGGAAGGCTTTAAGCTATATAACATCACGCTGCAACTAATAGGAGCGAAGAAAAATTGAAAAATGCGGGAAAAATGGGGAAAATTGGTCACTATTCCACGCGGACGGAGTCGCGGACACAGCTAGTATCTGATACGACTCAATTACTGGACAGAAGGACGTATCAGATATTTTTGCGCTCTCCGCTGTACTATTATTAAGGCTGGTGAACAATAAATATCTGATACGTCCTTCCGTCCCCAGTAATAGAGTCGTATCAGATATTTATGCAGCTTTATTACTAAACGTGGCACTGGATTTTTGAATTCATGTGCTCTGCCTACCCCTCTTGGGAATACAGGCGTATGTATGTATTATTTTATCAGATATTGGTGCTGGGAACTGCACTTCTTCCATCTGTTTTCAAACACAAAATTAAGCTAGAAGTGGCTACGAAGCGTGAAGTATTCATAATCATGGTTTTGTCTGTCACATTTCGTGTGTTCTGCCTACCCCATTTGGGATACAGGCCTGATGTACCTATGTATGTAAGTGTTCTTAAATTATCTTATTTTCGCGCATTTTTTCCTTCAAAAGACAAACGAACAAATTAAGAGGAAATGGAGCGGTCATATTTTGTATGGAAACGTAGTCCCCTGATTCCTCGCTGGATATTACCCGTAGAACAATTATTTTTTACATCAACAATCTAATGATATATTAGCATGTTCCTATGTTTTCCTTTTTTTGTTTATTGAATTATTAAAGGAGTTATTAACCTTCAAAAACATGAAAAATTGGTAAGTTTTTTCCGTCGTGTTCAAACCTCTAGAAACCAATTTTAACACAATTATATCAAAATATAAGAACATAGGAACACGGTTATGACATTTTTTAAACATTTAATGAAAAAACATATTTAATCGGTTAAGTTATCGAGAAGAAATCAGGGGACTACGAAACGTTGTTTTTGAATAATTTTCATAGGTATTTTCGGTCCGAGCTGTAGTTGTTCTTATCGCACTCGACGTCGTCTGGGCAGGTCACGGCGCGACAGCAATAGGTTTAGCAAATACCTATTTTTCAATTCCCTCGACCGGCATATTTCCTCTTAAGGCTGTTAAACAATAAATATCTGATACGTCCTTCCGTCCCCAGTAACAGAGTCGTATCAGATATTTATGCAGCTTTATCTGATATTGGTGCTGGTAACTGCACTTCTTCTATCTGTTTTAAATACAAAATTAAGCTAGAAGTGGCTACGAAGCGTGAAGTAGTCATAATCATGGTTTTGTTTGTCACATTTCGTGTGCTCTGCCTACCCCATTCGGGAATACAGGTCTGATGTAGGTATGTATGTAATGTACTTAAATTGTCTTATTTTCGCGCATTTTTTTCCTCGAACAGACAAACGAACAAATTAAATAAAAGGATTAGCGAAATGGATCTAGTCATTCACGTATGACGCAGTGGCGTGCAGTGACCGGATAATAGTATATCTGAATGGATAGATAACTCTAACTTAAACTAAAATCTTACATAACTACTTATCTATCTATACCTAAACAAATGAGCGAACCATCATTTAATGTTTTTGACTTGCGCTAAAATTATTTCTGTTACACCCAATTGGTCACACATGAATGCGGCATCATAATACGAGTAAGGTAAACGTACCAGTGTACAACGCTGTATAAATACTAGTCGCCATACATTGAGTTGATATTATTAAGATAAAAATTATTATTACTGTAATAAAAATATAAACAACCTCATTTTTGCAATGCCTACCTTTGGCTTTGATATTTTACAATCCAATAAAAACTCACTAGCAAAATCACCTGACTCAACAATATAAAATATAAATACACTCATACAATTGGATTGACATTTATGACCATATAAAATAGATTCCTTTTAACAAATCTAAAGCTTTCATCTTGAAATCTACCTACAATGTAATGTTTTAGATTATTATGGTCTATGTTTTAATCTTAGATACAAAAATTACATTGCCGGCGTTGCATGCTTTTTGCAATTCTAAAATAGTGCTGTGCGACGACTATGGAAAGTTCAATAAATTAAATTTGGTTGATTACAAAAATCACATTTTTGTACCATAATAACTTGTATCCCGGGTCCAGGTGCAAACATTGTCGACGGTTTGAAGTGCGCAACTGAACAATAAAATGGTGGAGGGTAGTTCTTGAGAATTATCATTCCCCTGGCTATACTTATTTTAAAAAATATCGATCAATTTGCAACTAAATACGATTTTGATTAATGCGTAATAATGCCCCTTAAATAGGCACCACTTTCTGATAATTTGTCTATAAATAAGCCTAAAATCATAGTTATTATGACACGCCAGGGGAATGAGAAGTCTCAAGAAACACCCTGGAACCTATCATTATTTGTAAATTTGACATTTTGTCCTTGTGAACTTTGTATCTGAGAATAAAGAGTAGACCGCAAATGTTTAACAAACACAATATTGCGATGCAAATGTAAAAAAAATGTTAAGCTGTCAGATACTCGGACGTTTACCTTACAGTAGATAAAATCATTTCTTCATAAAAACACTTAAGTATCACACTGTAGACGTTTACTCTGTTAATGTTACAATATGACAGTTTATTTTTTTAACCGCCTCAGTACTTCTTGGCCGAGTTTTGAGCCCATTGGCCTTCGCAATTTAACTTGTTTGTTGAAAGTGACGACATAATAAAATATTATTTTCCGTTTCCAGCCAAAACACACGGAGTGTTCGGTCGTTTCTTCGCTCGCCTACCCTAAAATCACCAGTCATGCTCGAGAAATTTAAAAAATCAAGTAAGTCGTAATTTCTACTTTAATAAATATTATCTTAATCACAGATGACCAAGGGGCGTTCTTTGGACAACGAATTGGCTTCGCCATTCAGAGAGCGAACGCCACCAACCTTTTGGGCACCTTACCCTGAGGTATGTGTTAGCGCAACACTCAAAATCACACAAACTCGCGAGGATAGAGCGATGGTGCGAACTCAGCTCCTAGATGAAGGGCTATGGATTAGCCATAGATGTGAGTTATGTGTATAGGTTGACGTATATTTTAGGCGACAGGCTATTATAGTATAATGCTTGAAACTTTCGTGACACTCGATATTTATTACTACGCGGGACTTAATCAAGTTTGAATACGATTTTCAATAGACGAGAGACTTTAGTAGTCTACTCGTCGAAATGTCGAGGTTATTAAAATCGTAGTCATACGTGATTAATATACGCACGCATAGTAATAAATATGACAGGCTAGCAACCTGGAGGACATGGTTAGGTCTATGTGTGTTCTGGCTGCTATGGGAATACGCGTGGTGTAGGTATGTATGCTATTCACATTCAGCTTTAGTGGATGCGACACTAATATCCGTTCGCCAATAGCCGGGTCCACACTGACCGAGCCGCCTGGCGAGGCAAGCGCATGACGCATGCTTTTGTTCCACATAAGGCTCAAAGTCGCACCAAAAAGACTGCCTCGCGAGGTGTGGACCCAGCTAATGCCGTTGCTTTGTTTTTCTTTTCAGAAGAACCGGCGGCGCCGGCGCAGACCACAGTAGAACTAGCGGCTGCGCCAAAAGACGGGAAACCGGACTGGCCCCAACAACTACGGGCTGGCTTCAAGCATCGCCCAAAATGTTGCAGAACGTTCTTCAAATTTTTGTTCATACTTTTGGACATTATCACAATAGTAAGCAAAGTTCCACTAATTTAAAGTTTAGTCTAGTTCATAATTTCCACGGATGTCGTAGAAAAAGACTTCGGGTATGTTTTTGGGCTCACTATGCTTATTAATTATGTTAATTATGACTAAAAATGGCTCCGTAGCGTGAACGATGCGTCTACGTCACGATACGTGTGCTATTCCTGCCCCTTATGTGAACACAGGCGAGATTACATTATGTACAGTCAAGAAAATAGATTACTGTGCCACTTTGTACCTTTTACAAGAAATGTCACTGTTACATACCATACTTTTTACTAATCAAAGCGATATGAAACTCACTATGAAAAGTTCAAAGTGGCACAGGTATCAATTTCCTTGACTATATGTATGTAAGTTTATATGTTTTTGGGCGACAAATAGCAGTCATCAGTCATCATTATACCTCTGTCATCTGTTTTCAAAGATAAAATTATGCTGCGCGTTAGACACTGTCTAACGTTCAAAGGGCGCTAAGTAGGCGCGGGTCCTTCTATTCTTCTATTATTCTATCTGTTCTTCCAGTTCCATGCCATCGCGGTGATCATCGTCATGATCATGGCGGCGGTGGCGACGAAGCTGTACGACAAGGACCAATCGGACCGGCTCGTGGCGCACATCATCGTCGCCGTGACGGCCGCCATCACGATCGCCATCTGCGTCTACGCACTGATTGCTGTCTTTAGGAGGCGGCACCGAGCGATACACGTCGTAAGTACCAATAAGCAATATACGCATCAATTCGTATGGGATTTGGGAAATGAGATAGCGCCTGCCAGCGGCAAGTTTACACAACTGTCGTGAACGACAAGACAAGTACGTTACGCAAGATACGGTTCCATACAAACTGATGCGTATTAACGCAGACGAAAGTGACTTGTGATGATGACCCTTGGGGAACTGTTTTATCCATTGTGATTGCGACACCCCTCTATTTCATCCGTGGATGTCAAAAAAGGCGAGTAAAAAGAGTTTAACGTATATTTTAGGCGATAGGCTAGCGATCTGGCACTATCATACCTCTTCTGTTTTTAAAACTAAAACTATGGCAGAAGTGGCTGCTAAGCGTGAAATCGTCAGGGTTTTGTCTTCGTCATGATTCTTGTGCTCTGCCTACCCCCTTTGGCAATACAGGTATGATGTATGTATGTATACTCTGAAAACTATTGTGTAGAAAAATCAATGGGCTTACTTCTCCGCCTGATGTCCGTTTTCAGAAATCTATTTTACCTACTTGTCCTCAGCCGCTAAAGATGAAACAAGCCGTGAAATATTTAAACATTAAAAGTTTTATTCTTATGCTAATCGTTAAGGGCAAGGCCCTTGAAATAACAATTATACCAGCCCCATGTTCACTGAAAGTGTATGGCATATCACGCGATCGTACGCTTTCGTGGGTCTCGGGTCAAAGGAAATTGCTCTATAGAGTGGCCTTAGGTCTCTTTTTACAGGTTACCTAACTAATTGGCAGCCAGTATTCTAAAGATTCAAAAGACTGCCTACACATAGACAAAAAGCTCAAAGTCTACCTAGCTAGTAGTTCCTGAAACTCCTCATTCCCCATGATTTTTTAACCGACTTCAAAAAATGAGGTATTCAATTCGGCTGTATTTTATTTTATACTTCTAAACGGGTGGACCGATTTCGATGATTTTTTTTTACTTAATTACAGACTAATTGACAGAAATTGATCCCTATTCAATGAACATTATTACGTATTAATTCAAAATCGAACTTAGTTACAAATAGGTCGATATTTTTTAATAAGTATAGTCAGGGGAATGGTAATTCTCAAGAATTACCCACCTACCATTCGCGTGGATAGTGCAATGTGTTCGACTAAGAAAATTGGACGGTATAGGTTAGATTTCTGTGTGGTGTCGGGATAGAATTACACTTCTCCATTTCCTCCGTAGATGTAAGAGAAAACTAAGGAAAGGTTTAAGTATGCTTTAGGCGACAGGCCAGCAACCTGTCACTGTTATACTACCTCTTCCATCTGTTTAAATACCTAATATTATGCTACACTAGCTTTGAAGCGTAATATAGTCATAATCATGGTTTCGTCTATGTTACTTGTCTTGTGCTCTGCCTACCTTATTTGGGAATACAGGTATGATGTATGTATGTATGTATGATTTTATCCCAAGGCAGTTCTCCATTAGTTTATCCAAATTTCCCTGAAGCGCATTAAAAATTAACATATTTGAAGTGTTCCTCTCAACCTTTGTGTCATCTATCAACGTTCTTTGCAGGCCGCTATAGTCTTGCTGATCCTGGCCCTGATCCAAGCCATCATCGCTGGTTCAACCATCAAAGTCAGTGAGGAAGATAAGTCTGAAATGGCCAGGTCTTTGGCGTCATCCTTCAAGCGAGCCAAGAACAACAGCCCGCGACAAGTCAAGCTGTGGGCAGTCACTCAAAACAGTGTAAGTTTTTTTCTTTTGCTTCTTTGGTTCTTACTTTACTGGAAACCTCAAGCAGTTTTGCACGCTAGTTTTTTAATGACCACATAAGTTTATCTTTATTTCTATAAAATGCATAAAGTATTCAGGGTGTTTCAGCAAGGACCAAGAAAGTTGCGTTTAACTTGATTTTTACTAAGGATCACGATAGGTTATGTTATGACTAACAGTATACCTGCGACTTATTTAGTCAGCCCAGCAAAAAAAGGGATAAAATTAAGAACATAGTCCATCTTTCAACCAAAATTTTATAAAACTGGCTCCAAACCATGACTTTGTCATGGATTTGTATTACGTAGGTAACGCTTCATCCGCTCTGCCACTCCATTTGGATAGGCATACGCAGGACATTTATGTCTTCATATTCTCTTTGTATTCCAGTTGAACTGCTGTGGTCTCTATGGTCCAGACGACTACAGGAAACAGAATTCTCCAACATACTTCCCACCAGATGTGCCCATCTCATGCTGTCCAAACTACGACCCTAGCCGGTCAGATCTGGTGCAGGAGACAGAGAAACAGCGGTGCAAGGCCAAGAAGGAATACTTCCAAGATGGCTGCAAGTACTCCGTGCTGGACTTGCATGTAGCAAATTCCATACTGGGACTGTATATTTTGATTTCGCTAATTTGTTCAGAGGTAACTAATATAATTAAAAACCTTTCTTGATTCTCAAAAGTGATCAGAAAGCTGATTAGTTACAACTACAAACTAGTTAGTAACTGAGCGTCTAGTGTATTCGAAACGATCATGAATTCGGTATCGATTTCGTGTCGACCGCGGCAATTGTGCAAACGTTACGATTAGGGGCGCTGTCTCCGTTGCATACAATTCCGCGTTGATTCGCAAAAGAAATCATTATCGAATCCATGACCGTTTTCATCACACTATGCACTCTGTACCTTGCACATGACGCTTCTCAAATGGGACGAAACGAAACTACATTGCATATGGAATTAGTGACGTGAATTGCATTATGTGATATCAGTTTTGCCATCAGTTTGACATATAATTTAGTAACTTCGTAATGCATGTATTAATCTCATGTACCATCGAACCAATTGATTCCTGACCCATTATAGAACCTATTCACAGTAAACGTCATTGTGACATTGCATTGCTCGACAGGCGAAATCTCAATAACGTTTATTGTGACAACGTTCTGCGATGGGTCAGGAATCAGTTGGTTCGATAGTACCTATGCAAATAAGTTTCTTGTCCCGTGCGATTTTTCGCAAAATTAGCGTCATGCAACTAATTAAAACTTCATACTGTAGATTGAGTGTAAATATTTCACGATATTATTGAAACCACTGTCGTGCCACTAATTCCGGTGTAAATTTAACTGCTAAGTATTTTTTATGACTTGAAACGACAGTAAATAAACAAGAATAGGAAAAGTAAAAGCAATAGTGCGAAAAATTTACCTTTGCGCTTAATTTAGACCCACGAAAAATTACACTTTTTGTGCTACTTTTTGTACTAAAAATTTATTATTAAATTATTTTTTATTACAGGTTGTACTGTCTATCATTGGGTTTATTTTGCACAAGAAACAGAAAGACAAGGGATTAAGATCTGATGAATCAAAATCCGGACCAAGCAGCAAATGACCGACAATCTCACTGTGATACGGTACTTCACAATTGTGCCAAGTACTCAATCAAACCCATACGAAATTGCAAGATCTCCCAACAACATAGTCAACAATATTAGGTTCCCTAATGTATTTATTGAAGCATATTTTATTGTACAAATCGCTTTATCTTTAAGACTTTCGAAGTAAACGATATTGAAACTCTGGTGTATTTTTATTACTTGCATATTTTAGGCCATTTCGAGGGTTATTGCATATTTACCGAAAAACTCCAATGATGATGCATATTTTCAGTATTTCGCACTATTTTTGGAAGGAAAATAGCATAAAACTGCCGATTTAAATCGGTAAATGTAGACTGGTGTTTATCTGATTAGGAAATTGTTTTCAATCGTTGATTCAGAGACACAAAATTTTCTCGAAACACCGGGGCCATTCCCAGATTATCAATGTGTTTTTTTTTCATATTAGAAATCAAGTACAAAATGTTACGGTAATAGGGTCTTTGACAACAGTAAAAATACACTATAATTTGTGGCCATCCTAACAGAGTATAGGAAAATTAAACATATTTCACTTTCTTTTGTTCAAAATATTATGCATTATTAGAGTATTTTGTTCTATTAATTTCTAATATTCGTTAATAATGTATCTGTGACTGAAACGCTTGCGATTGATTGATGACGTCACATACCATGAAAGGTATCTGTGGTCAAAGTGGACATTGATAATTTGACATGACAATTTTGACAGCTTCTTTGTGTGGTGCCTTTGTTTACTTGCATTTGACGTCAAACAGCGTTTTTGGCGTGAGTTTGAGAATTTGAACTTTAATATTTATTTTCTTTGTTAATACAGACAAGAATCCGGAAATACTAATATATCGTGTTTATTACATAATGAAGAATTTATTAAAAGTATATTTCAAAAATGTTCAACAACCCTATTGTAAATTGACATACAATTATACATAATTTATGTTTAATTTTACAACAAAAAAAATGTAAAATTTATTTTTTTACTAAAATATTTTGCATATTTTGACACTTTTCATGCATATTTAGAGCATTTTTTGTGCATATTTGCATGCATATTTCGAGCTTTTTATGTTGCATATAATCCGGTCTATATTTATTACCATGCTTTAAAGAATTCACAACAGCGACATCTATATGAGAATGCTGTAACTTCAGTTTCATTGACACTAGTGCAAACCGCGCCATCTATGGCACCAGTGTTGCGTTATATCCTCAACAAACGACCTTCGCTTTGCTACCTCACTAAGTTGTGTTAATGTTACACCTAGACTGCAGATGTCGCTACAAATTATGTAAATGTATCCTACATACATACATATACTCACGCCTGTATTCCCAAGAGGGGTAGGCAGAGCACGTGAATTCGAAAATCCAGTGCCACGTTTAGCAATTTCAGGGTAACCAGATGGTCAAACGTGATATTGCAGTGACAGGTTGCTAGCCCATCGCCCACAATACACTAACCCTTTCCCAGAGTCGACACTTACGACACCCACGGGAAGAAAGGGGGAGGTGCTATTCTAACCCGGCACCACACGGGCCATATTTGAACATCTCATGCATAATCATGATTCTTTATTAATGTTTCCCACTTTTTATGAATAACTAGAAATCAATTGAAAAGAAAAATGGTAATTACTAGCTTCAAAAAATATAATAATTAGAAATTTACGTTTGAAAGAAGCTATCCTTCATTTTCTCAAACTCAACTTCTTTGAGTAGGAAACTATTAGGTGAGTTGAGTAAATATACGAGTACGTGGTTTTGTACGTTAAATTCAACTAGCTCCATGTAAGCATCGGTGGTTCAGTGGTAGAATGCTCGCCTGCCACGCGGGCGGCCCGGGTTCGATTCCCGGCCGATGCATCACTTTTTGTTTCTTTTAAGTACGTAATGTCATACTAATTAGCATGATAATGTTTTTTACAACCCGCACATTAAAACTTAACTACTAATTGACTTTTCTGATTGTTTTTTTGGTCGTAAACCAAAAGATTTAGCAGCTACTGCTAGTGTTATCAGACCAAACCTTGCGGCAAAGTCATGATTTATAAATTAAGTTCTTTAGTTTTTGGTATTTTCATGGTTCCATTTTACTCTACTCCTGTAGAATCAGGTAAGATATTCAAACTCGGGTGCTATTAACTACCTACCTGCTTTATTAAGAGCATAATCTACATACTCCCTTAAGTTAAAAGTTCCGTGTGGTGTCGGGATAGAATAACATCTCTCCATTTCTTCCGTGGATGTGGTTCCGTGTGAGGTTGCTAGCCTGTCGCCTAAAGCAAAACATACCTAAACCTATTTCCTTAGCCGCCTCTTACGACATCCACGGAGGGAATGGAGAGGTGTTATTCTATCCCGACACCACACAGCAGATGGCTATTAAGCTTAAATATATTGGCTAGTGGGTCGTCTGTAAGTGGGTCGATCAACTATTCTTTGTCAAATGGTGTCCCGCAGAAAGAAAAAATCATAACGATTAAATTATCCCAAACCAGTTAATTAAAGCGGACGGTACTACTAACTAAGTGAATAATTAAACTAGTAACATCATATAAAACAAGAAATAGTTATAAATTTGTTGTTTTTTTTTGGTTTCCCAGGGGACTACTTTGACTTCCCATACAAAAAAAGTATGTCCCCAAAGTTAGTTGATGATGCTTTTTTACATAGCAAAACAAAAAACCATTCTACACACTTTAATTCTAAGACATAATTGAATAGGTATATGTGTCTACTTTCATACACAATGGTATAATTTTGGCTAGCTTTAATAGATTTCTCTACAAAAAAATGTTTTCACGTGTCCCTAAAACATTGAACGTATTCAAGTCCCCTAACTCACCGTACAAAAACTACAAAAAGTCGTCAAGCTTAAGACGCTTTATGCGCTTAGGCAATAGGAAACCGATCTGGAAACCACATGCCATGGGCCGCCAGCACGTTAGTCTTCAGTATTCTCGGCCATTTCATCCGGACCGCGAAGAGGGGATGGGTGTTTTTATTGTCTGTCCGCTAGCTAACTACGATATTTTGTAAGTGTTTTGCGGATTTTAATTGTTTTTGATATTCAAGTATGGCTTTTGGGTCTAATATTCTATAGCAACATATTTAAGTTAGGTATTTTTGCAAACGTTCCGAAAATTTACGTGTATTCCTTGATTGTCTCTTAGCTGACTGGTCTCCAGAGTCACTTTTCCGGTGACTCAAGAGACAAAAATGGTGACTCCAAAGACATTTATTAGTTAATTTCTGATTACAGCACTTAAATATGATGCAATGCATTTTGTACAATTTTGGGACGTATTCAATTGTTGCTATAATACTTTGCTTAGATATATTTGGCGATATACGGCAAAATTTTATTGTTTCGCTTTTGATGTTTTCTACACTAGCCTGACTGAACATCTCTCTTGTTGTTTAATTTTTTTTAAGAAACTGTCTTTGTTTGTTCCATTAAACATCATTAGAGTATTACAAACAAGATCAAAAACAAAAAATCGCGCGATGAAGGCAAAATTGTCTCTTGAGTCACCGATTTTGTCTCTGAGAAAACCATGATGTCCCCCAAAAAAATATGTTTATTATTTGCTATAATTCCTTAAAGAAGAGATAAAGTTACAATTATTCTTTTAATTTACAATCGTCGTTTGATTAAGTTAACATAATTTCCGGAAATACTTAGTTTTTGTGAGTAATATAGAAAATATTAAAAAAAGAAAACTAGTTTTTGTCATCAGTGACTCAGGAGACACAATTTGTCATCATTGTCAAAAAATGGAAAGGATTTTACTTTGTTTAACATTGTAGAAGTTCAAACTTTTTGTTTATTTATCTAATACATTATTTATTTTTTTGATTTTATGCAGTTTTATTTGATTTATGCAAAGTTACCCAGGGGACATAAATCAAGCCATACCTTGCTTTAGAACTACAAAAAGCATTAAAATACCTATAAAAGTTCGCGTCTCGTATTGAAAAACCAAACTTTAATTAAAACTCTACCCAGTAAAAGCGTAAAAGTATAAGATATTAAAAGTTTTTTTTTTTTAGAAAAAATCTTTGTTCGGGACAAGAAAAAGTTGATCGACCCAAGTAACGTATTCTGTGGTAGTACTAAGGCGGTTGTAGGCACCTATCTAGTGATCATATCCACATTCTGCTTTAAGTCATAATCATAACACTTATCTACAATTGAAATAACTTCATCTTCTCCCCTCAGTGCCAGAAGACTACTGCCTCAGCGCCCTAAACACGAGTGACTGCGGGCGTCCCCCCACCCCAGTCTTCTACTACTACAAACCGGGTAAACGATATCTTAAGGCGTCAGGGCGTCACACGTCGACTTTTTAATTCGATATTTTCGCATACGGTTTTACCGTATACGGTTTTTTTGCGTACGCGGTCTTCGCTAAGGACGTCACAAACTGCCTGCTATAACTGTTTTGCAGAATCAGTTTGTCCGTGTGAACGCAACAATGTAAATACAAGCGCCACTGAGAACCGCATTCGTTGAAACCGTTTCAAGAATCTCGCATTCACGGTGGCAAGACTACGGTGTACGTTAAAAAATAATATGTCTCGCAAACAAAATTTCTCGCACTGCCATGTGAATGATTTTCAAAGACGCCATACAAATTTCACTGTTACAAATTTCATTTGATTAAATTAAACCTTATTCACCGTATACGGAAAAAAATACGCCGTGTATACTCACTACTCAGCCTCACTGAAAGGTGTGAATTTAATTTCCATACTTTAAAAAGTTGACAATAGCGCCATCTATAATGAAATATTGTAACTATTTATCCAATGACCGTGATGAATGAGAGCGTTAAGAGGAAATGGAGCGGTCACATTTTGTATGGAAACGTAGTCCCCTGATTCCTCGCTGGATATTACCCGTAGAACAATGACTTTTTACATCTACAATCTAATGATATATTAGTATGTTCCTATGTTTTCCTTTTTTTCTTTATTGAATTATTAAAGGAGATATTAACCTTCAAAAACATGAAAAATTGGCAAGTTTTTTCCGTTGTGTTCAAACCTCTAGAAACCAATTTTAACACAATTATATCAAAATATAAGAACATAGAAACATAGTTATGACATTTCTTAAACATTTAATGAAAAAACATATTTAATCGGTTAAGTTTTGGAGAAGAAATCAGGGGACTACGAAACGTCGTTTTTGAATAATTTTCATAGGTATTTTCGGTCCGAGCTGTAGTTGTTCTTATCGCACTCGGCGTCGTCTGGGCAGGTCACGGCGCGACAGCAATAGATTTAGCAAATACCTATTTTTCAATTCCTTCGACCGGCATATTTCCTCTTAAGAAGTATGGAAGGTGTATCAATGAAAGACAGAATTAGAAATAGCGTGATAAGGGAACAAGCTGGTGTGAAAAAAGACATAGTGACAAGGATTGAAAAAAGTATGCTTAGCTGGTTTGGTCATATGGAGAGGATGGATGAAAGAAGATTGACTAAACAGATTTATACGGGAAGTGTGAATGGGTGTGTTGGGAGGGGAAGACTTAGACGGACGTTCCGTGACCAAATCGCGGACGTTTTAGAAACAGGTCAGGTCAAGAGTACCCGAAATCGACGAGCATGTATGAAGAGACTAATGTTATACATTAAACTACCGTGAGACTCACACATGTTGAAAATTACCGGATAACTCACGTTAAATAAATCGAGTTTAGCTCGACATGTTTCGGACTAATTCGTAGCCCTTCATCTAAATTAGTCCGAAACATGTCGAGCTGAACTCTATTTATTTAACGTGAGTTATCCGGTAATTTTCAACAAGAGACTAATGAATGTGAACGAAGCAAAAGAAGTATGCCAGGATCGTAGCAAGTGGAACAAAGTGGTCTCTGCCTACCCCTGCGGGAAAGAGGCGTGACTGTATGTATGTATGTATCCAATGGCATTATTTAAATCAGCGCCATCTATAGCGTTGGTATTGCATTTTTTCCTGGCCAGGGTCCCGATGCGAGATTAAGTTCTGGAGAGGATGCCCTACGGAGAACCTCTTCAGGAACGAGTACCATTGCTCCCACCACTGCATAGGGAAGCTGTCGTCTTCGGAACAGGAAGAAGGTAATAAGTTAAAAAACATTGACAACTTGACAACAAAATAGTTGCAGCTACATCTAGTGATACTAGATTTGTATTGTTTACTAGAATCCATAGCATAGCCAAAACTTAGTCAGGTTTTTTCATGGGAACATTGTTCGACATAACTATAAACACCCTTGTCATGTAATAAGTTCCGAGAAAATGTGTACCTCAAAAGTCAATGGTCTGCCTACAAAGTCCATTCTTCCTCGGGGCTCAAATATCTTTGTTCAAAATCTATCATGATTATTTAAACTCTACACTGTATCTGTAGTTCATGTACGCAATCGTAACCACGCTTGCTTCTCATCTCCCTAATTTACCTACACCTCCAACTGTCGAGATAGAGAGAGGTTGAAGCGTGAAAACTTAGAAGATGACAGACATACAGAATATGTTGAAGAGGAAGCTACCCTCAAAAACATCATTTCAGCAAATTGAAAATAGCGCTATATCTTTCATTGAAATGAATTAAAATTTGGTACCAAAATATGCTCAGCTAATCAATTTGTATAATTCGTTCCAGGACCAAAATATACATGCGACGTACCTATAGACACATCCAAATGCAAACCAAATAAAGAACTTACATACACATACAACATTCAAAGCAAAAAATGTACTGAAGTAAATTATTACGGCTGTCCTACAAAGAACAAATTCAGAAACATGCAAGAATGTAAAGATGCCTGCGAAAAATCACGAGCTCAATGGGAAAATGAAATTAAAAACCTTGATTTAGACGAACTACAAAACTTGAATAACCTTCTTGACGATTTAAACACTCCATCTGATGATAAAGAAGACTTAAAGAAGAATGTGAACGACTCAAAAATTAGGCCACACACGGTAAAAGACTACGACGATGTAACAGATGCTCCGGAAGACACAACTAAAAACGAAGACTATGATGCAAAAGTAGTTACTGAACCAGAAGAATTGACGAGTAAGCCGCAAAAAACAACAAGCAAAGCAGTAGCAACAACTAGTATGCCAGAAAAACCGACAGAAAAAGAAGAAGAACCAACGGCTAATACAGAACCATCTTCAAATAAACCGGTTGAAACAACGAAAATGGAAGAACAAGAAACAACAGTAGCAGCAGTCACGACTACTAGTACGGAACCAACTCAACCAACCACAGCAGCACCAGTAGAAACTACTGAAACACGTGAACATACGACGAGAAAGAGAAAGAAACGATCTACTAGAAAACCAGAAGAAGGAGAAGTTGTCAGGGAGGGACCATAGTTTACCAATCGAATTTATTTAACTTTAGTAAAATATTCTAAAATTAAGCAAATGTTTGAAAAATTAATCAACAATGTCTAGCCAATGTCTATAAGCTAATAAAACATTTCGTATTATTTCGCAAGTGTTTGATCTGAATCTTTGCTTTGTAATAGCAATTTAAAAATAATTAAATGTATGTATCCGCTATCGTAAAATTTCAATTATTTACTTAATTGTTCAAACATCCAATAATTAAAATGAGTAACGGTCGATTAAAACCAATAATTACCAGCAGTAAAGTTGAATGAGTTTACCGCACAAATAAACGTTTACTCTTACAGAAAATGCTGAAAATAAATTTAAAAATGCTTGACATTATTTTGTTGGGCCTATTTTTATCTTCGGTGCACTCAGGTGAGAATTCCACAATAAAAACCAAAGCTTGTGCCTTTTAACAAATCACACAGACATTTTGCACAATCGAGAATCTAGATATGACATTGTAGGTATTGAAGTTACCTTTAAATTAATTTGGCAGTTTCTCATTGTGTATTTTAACGCAAAGCATTAATTCATAGAAGTATTCATATTGAGATTATTGGATTGAAAATCCTCAGCCCTTAAACTCCGTATTAGGTAGTGTCCGACCGAAGGTACAATTTTGGCCGAAGCCGAAGCCGAAGCCGATTAATCGGCTTTCATCAAAACCTTCGGCCGAAGCCGAAGCCGAAGCCGAAGGTGTGTTGACCCCATGTTAACCCTAAGAAATACGAGAATTTGCGCAGTTTTCGTTTCTAAATCAAGTGTGACTATGTTGTTATGTTATGTGTTGTCAGTAATTTATATAATTAACTGCAAGTAATGCGATCGGGCCGGCGAACTCGCTCTGGCATCGTTTGTTCAATTTAAAATCTCGATTTGCAAACCTTCGGCTTCGGCCAAAGCTTCGGCCAAATTTTGGCCGAAGCCGAAGGTTTGGCCGAAGGTGGTTTTTTTGGCCGAAGGTGGCCGAAGCCGAAGCCGAAGCCGAAGCTTCGGTCGGACACTAGTATTAGGTTATACGTCATCTTAGTAACACGGCCGACTTAGCACCGGATGGTGTGAGTCGAGTCGCGCGCGAGAAGACCTTTCGCATATGGAGCTACTGAAGAAGAATTGGTCACAAACTGAAATTAGTAAAGAGTTGCTTGAGCTTCATCTGTACCAATATATAAATGTGAAAGTGTGTTTGTTTGTTTGTTTGTCCGTATTTCACGGCTAAACGGAGCGATGGATTGACGTGATTTTTTAGGTAGATAGAGATAGTTTAGGACATGGGGAGTGACATAGGCTACTTTTTGTCTCTTCAAAACCCCCCATTTCCCTAAAGTGAGGGGTGGAAGTTTTCAATGTAGAAAGCTATAAATTGGTATGTGTGCTATCATCTCTTCTGTGATACCCCGAATGTAACGCGAGCGGAGCCGCGGGCAAAAGCTAGTTGCCTATACATTCACAATGAACTTCACACAACCAGAGAAGACAATGATCACGAGAGAAGCGAACCAAAACCCGCAACTTCTTTCTTCTTTAACTTGGAAAGAATTAGTGAACTGACTTTCGTATGCAAAGTACAGTTACTAACTGGTTGGTAATAATGGTAATTGTAATTACTAATCAGCTTCATCACTTAGGAGTAGCTTATGAGAAAGAATTAAGAATACCAGTCACTACCTAACTAGAGACTTCGGAAAACGAAGATCTCTAATCTAACCCGTTTGCGAGTCGTCTCACAGAAGTTGCCGTGTTGAGCCTATTGTCCTATCTAGCCACTTTCTCTCAGAACTGCAAGACTACTGTTCTCCTCCGTTAAACAAAAGTGACTGTGGAGTGCCATCCACACCAGTATTTACGTACTACAAGCCGGGATCTATCTGCAAAATCGCAACATGGAGAGGATGTGCGACCAAAAACAAATTCAACAATGAATACGAATGCTCCAGCCTTTGCATTGGAAATACTGCAGGTAGGGTATAATTTTTATCTAGAACCGCAATTGGTCATCGAGGAATTTTGGCCTAAGTTAAGAACACTATCATCAACTCCTGTAACAATCATCCTTCAAATACTGGTATCATAAGTTTTATCTTCATTTAGTTAGAAAATTATGAACACGTTTTTATTTTATTACATATTAATCTATAAATAAAGCAATATAAGCTTTACTTTTATATTTTACAGCATTCTCTAAGTTTCCATAAAAGTCATTTTGTTGAATATCAAATTGAAATCTTTGCTAGCTAAGTACTTTAATTTCATAAACCATAACATGTACATAGATTTTCGAAAATAAATAATCTTTCAACAATTTTAGCTGCAGAAAGTAAGCACGTTTGCAATGTTCCACTAAACACCAACGCCTGCACGACCCAGACTACTGAAGTGTTTACCTTTAGCAAAGACAAAGAGACCTGTGTTGAGGCCCTTTGGCACGGCTGCCCATCCCTAAACAAATTCGACGACAAACTTGCATGCGTGGAAGCTTGTCACAATGATAACCTCAAAATAGAATGGATGGATAAACTTAAAAGACTGGATATGAATTCAATAAAAGGTATGCACAATGTGCTCGATGAAATCATCAAAACCGAGGAAACTAACGAAGCAGATGCGATTCCAGAAAATAACGTAGCAAACACTTCTACTACAAAAGATAACTCTGTGAAAACTATACAAGAAATCGCGAAAATGAAGTGGAAATAAATAAACTTAAAGGTAGCATTGGTGTTTTTTTAAACGACAATTTGTAAGTATGTAAGTATTAGAATTCAAATAGGACTTACAAACTTGACGATTCAAATCAATGACATAATGGACGTAAAGGGATAAGATCGAAAACTTGTAACGCTTACAGATTAGGGAGACATTATGTCGGTCGGACTTTTTATACTTACAGTTGTTTCTTTCTCTCTTAAGGGATTCTACAAATAATCAGGGATTACGTCACTGAGTCGATTATAATTGCCGACATTTCTCGGCAAGCACAAAGGTGTACCCATCCCACCAGACAATCAGATGGACTTGAAATGTTTTCAGCTCCAATCGATTGTGATAATCCGATGAAGATTAAATCGATTCCTATCGTAATTGACACCATAATAGTGGAGTAGTGGAAATATTTATATCTTGTGGGTATCGTTTTATCATAGCTTTCACAGTTTGGTTGTAAGTGTTATTTTTTGTTATTTAGTTGATCTTCCGTTTCAATTTACTAGACATAAATAATATATTTAAAAAAACCGGCCAAGTACGAGTTAGATTCTAGCTAGAACGGTACGTGAGATACACCCTAGTGACAGACGGACAGTGAAGTCTCAGTAATAGGGTGCCTTTGGGTACGGAACAAAATGACAAAAAAGAAAGTAGAAACACAAAAAAAGGATGACGCAGTTTGAGTAGCCACAACCAAGAATTATCCAAAGTAACTTTGTACATTTCATTACAAATTATAAATGTACCAGCATAATAGTCAAAATTACTGTATCACTATGGAAATTAATACACTATGAATAGACAAACTCAGTAATTACTAATTTGCCGCGAGTATGAAATTAAATAAGCTATTACATTGTCACGACACAAAAATTATGGCAGTTTCTCTATTAGACATGTATAAGAATAAAAAGAAAGAATAAGAAGCCGAAAGTCTGAGTAGGAAGCAACATTTTTTCAAAATAGAAAAAGTTAATCTACATCTTTTTACAGATGGACTTTCTGTTTTAATTTCAATAAACATTTGGTGTTTATTTCTATCAAAAATCGAGCCAAATTTTGAGCAAATTTCGAATTACTAACCCCAATTTAGAAGGTCACCCTCCCCATTAAAAAGGGTTTGAATGCCAAGGTCGAGCGATCCCTTTCCCTTGCCAATATAACGACTTATCTACCACTGGTTTCTATAGAACTTAAGCTCTTTTTGAACTGGGGAAGTGTAATAAAGGGTGCTTAACCGGTAAACCCGTGTAGTGCTAGATTGTATGAATGTTTGACTCATTTTGGAGTCAGAGGGGTTTGGATGAACGGTTCGTAATGACGGTGCATATTTACGCTGATGTGATACATTTATCGGTTGTTTTGGTCTTTTGGTACTTTTGGTGTTCGTGTGTCCATTTCAATGGTGTGTAGTTTTTTTTTTGTGTCTTTATTTAACTAAAGCTTCAGGTCAAATGTAGTTTTTATAGCCTGATCCCGTGGTTATTTAATTAATAATTACTAAATTAAATACTAAAGTCGAGACTGTGCTTAAAGTGGAGGTATGTATTATTATTCTATAATTTGGTATGAAGGTAAAGTACAAAACAAAATACATCTTCAGACATCGAAAAAGGGCTAAAAACTAATAAATATTAAGAAATATACATAAGCGAGGAAACTTAAGTTCGACATCGCTGAAAAAATACAAAAAGAGATGCATCGGCCGGGAATCGAACCCGGGCCGCCCGCGTGGCAGGCGAGCATTCTACCACTGAACCACCGATGCTTGTAGATATGAGGTTGAAATTAATCAACATGTACTACACTGCATAACAATGATATCAGTGATGATGACGTAAGAACATAAATGCCTATTGTTAGGTAGGATTGGTAAGAAAAATTGGTAAGAAAAATGGATGTAAAATCAAAACAAATATAATTTAGGTAAGTAGGTATACTTTAGCTACTTATACTAAAAATATACCTATTGAGTACCTACCTGCCTAAATATACATACTTCGGCAGGTGTCTAAATGTCACTGGAAAGTGCGTCGTTCCCAAAAATTATGTATTCAAGTGTCCCAAAATATTAAGAAACTTCTCTTCGCGGTAACAAAGGAAACGTCGAGTTATTTAGTTAGGTATTTCCATTTGAGACACATTCTATGGAACTTAGATCTTATTGATACAGATGTTGGTAGGAATTTAGAACAGCGGGGTCATTGGCCTTAACACCCGAGTAAGTGGCTTGTTACTTAGAAAAACAGTTCAAAGAACAATTACTTTAAATAATATCTAGGTAGGTACTTAAATACTTAGGTTTAAAGACAAAAAGCGACTCTGTGTGAGATTCGACTCATACTGTATCATGTTATATTTTAAATAAAATACTCAATTTCAATTGAACTATCCGTAGAACATAAATCGGTGATTTAAAGTGCAATAAGCCAAGTGCGTCAACTTGCCACAATTGCAAAGGTCTCCAACTGCAAAAGGTCACCAATAGATGGCGCTGAAATCAAAACGAGATGGCGCTTCGCGAGCAGCTGATCGACCGCGCAGCACCTGACGGGAAAGTGCGACGCGGGCACGCGAGCGCTAGTCTCGCCGCGTTCGAACTTCGAACGTCCATTCTTGTTTCTCGATTCGCTTAGTCGAGTTAGTCGCAATCGGGCTGCGCTGACGAACAGACGACAACTGTTCTACGTCGGCTCCGTTTGTTTATTTATACATCGAACAATGACAAATCGCATGATAAAGGGAACGATGACATAAATTATAGACGTTTAAGACGTGTTTGTAGGCGACGGAAAAATAGCGGACGTCAACAAGTTTGTTATGTAGGGATTTTATCGATTTTAAAGATGTTCGAAATGTAGAACAAGCTGTCACTGTGTCTAGGTCAGCTATAGGAATGGTCTAAGGCTTTGTCTATCTTATCTTAACGGTGCAATTATTAATTCTTGTGATTGGATGTCAATGGTAGGAAACAGGAGTCAATGATTTATGATTATCAGTTTAATATTGATAACAGTTAATATACTAGACCCGGCTATTGTACACGCGTGTTTTTGCACGCTTAGAAATCTTGCGTATAACGTAGGTGATTACCAAGCATTAGTGTTTTGTGAAACTGTGTTTGAAATTTGTGAAAGTGCTTTGTTTTCTCTGTGAAACCATTTTTGTGAACGGATTGTTCGTCGCTCCACGATCAGCAAAATGTTTGGAGTTTTCATGAAACGCTGGAAACCAAAAAGGTAAGTGTAGTTTCTAAAATATGGCTAAAAATGGAATATTTGCTTCATCTAAACATGCGAAATAGGTTCTTCGCGTTTGTTTAACTTTGACCTTGAGATCTGACCCTTAAGGTAAAGCAACGTGTTTTAGTACGAAGACGGAAATTTGTTTCTAATTTTGGACATTCCAAAGATTTATAAAAGTAATAATATTTTATTTATAATAACAACAATATACAACTACAAACTATAAGAATTGACATATTCGCATACAGTATTAAAGATTAAAATTAAGTATCTTCTTAAAATAAAAATTAAGTAACTTTTAATTCACAAGCAGAAACTGACATAAGTATATGTTAATAACATTCGTAACTGTGTTCGTCAGTCTGTTAACTATCATCACTAGTCGTAAACTTTGCATTTGCATATCTCTGTACACAGCACTTACGCCCACTTACCCTACCCTTGACATGAACTGCCACTATGTGTAAGACGTTATCATAAATGCTTAAATAAAATAACTAGCAAAATGTGCTTATTATTATTGTAAGTTGCAGTTTCATTATTCCTATACCAATTAGGCAATATTTTACTCTAAATTTTTACGATATCCGCGCCGAAAATTTAAATACATAGGTACCAGATATTATGATTATTTCTAACAGACAATTAAGGAGCAATATGAGCAGCTATCTGAATCAAATCTATTTTTTCCTAAATAACAGACGCGATTTGGGATACAATAGTCTTTTTACTTCACGATATTCGTCAAAATAGTAACATTTTCAATTGAAGCTTTACACTCGCCTAGCTGATTTACATAAAAAGCTATATCTTAACAGTGTAACAGGTATGCTGAAGTAGGTTGCAACTGAATAAACCTTGCAGCGTATCTTAAAGCGATAGGGTGCAACAATAAGTTTAACGATTGCACAAATAGTAATAACTGCTATCAATTTTTTTATATCAGAACCATTGTTTCAAACAAAAATCTGACGAATAATAAAAAAACAAACAAATTATTTTAGTTTATGTACTGGAACCTCAACTACATTTATTTTGTTTATTTTCATTTTCAACTTTTATTGCAGAAATATTTTTACTTACGCTTCAATATCTTAGTTCTTCAAGTGCCACTCCAACAAGAAAGGTCGGAGCCAACTTTTGGGATTTTCCTTTGTCTTTAGAGAGGCGGAACAATTGGATATAGGTACTCGATATTCCAGCCCACTTCCAAATATTTCGGAGCCACGATTTCATCCTCTACCGAACTCTTACTTTCAAGCATAGAAATCATGTCTCTCATGAGCATGAGCCGCAGAAGATAATGTTATTACGGCTATGATTAAATATGTAGTTTTTCACTAAGATTTGATGAATGTCAAAAGCTATCTTTTCCGCCTATTTAAGTCATCACAGAACTTCATCGTTTGTCTTTATGAGTAGGAATTTATCAATATTACCTAGATAGACACATTACATTAACCATAATGATGAAATGTAAACTGTATGTGAATATGTCATGGCATTGCCATTATTCTAATAGGTACACATCGGGGCTTGGTTATTTATAAGGTTATTACATTACAAAACTCCACTAGCACACATGACGTGATGTGTTAATACTAATAGTTTATGTTAATTAGACCGAGTCAGCGAATTTGTCCGGTGTCAGACTACGCATGACAAAAAAACATTGCAAGCTCAGTTATGGCGTATTTTGCATATCGTATTCCATTGGTAGGTGACTCCTGATTAGCTATTTTGTCTAAGTAGCAAATTACAGGCTTGTTGTGTTAAGGACTCGTCGTTTGGATAACGAGTAGCTATTTTTGCTTTTGTTTGTCAGGTTTGTTCCGTTAGAGTTAGTTTTTTGACCCCTGTAATTTTGGCAATATTTAGAGTACTTGAAACTTCTCTTCTTTTTCTAATTGCTTATTGAGAAACAGTTCATATTGCTAAGGATTCGTCCGGCCTTTGCCCTTGCTCAAAAATAATGATTTGATAAATTATCTTCCTTTCCAATTCCAACTAAGGTTTTTGTTAAAGCATACAAAATGCTTATTCAAATCAGCAATTATGATAATTTTATTACGTTTATGTTAAGAATAATATTTTAATTTAAGTAGCCAGCGTCTCGTGTTCCAGGTCTATTTTTTATTATTACTCAATCTTCCTATCGAATTTATAATTAAACGGTCGGTTGTTTCAAAGTTGTATAGCCCGCGCGCCGCAGCCCTACAGATTGTTTAAAAAGTAAAAAACTAGGGTGACCACACAGCGTGAAGCCCTGCGAGGCTGTGAGCATTACAAATAGAGGGCCAATTTCCAATTAATATCGCTGTATGTGGTCTGCCAGAGGGCAGTGCAGCAGGAATAGATTGCGTCGGGGAAGGGGTATAGAGATGTCTAATTTCGTGATTTTAATTAACTCTGGGGCTTGTTTTCGGAAGAGGTTATCTGATGTGCTATAATTGTAACATAAATATAAAACAGTTTACTTTTAAATTTAGTTAAATGTTTGTTAAACTTGTATTAAGAACCTTGTGTAGGTAAAAAAAAACCGCTTAACTGAAATAAACGCGTGCGGTGCTGCACAAATCATAAAAACGAGCCAAGTTATCAAAGTACCCCGCTGGTTTTTTATCACCAAATTAATAACTTCAATGATTATCCAAGTAACGTTCGAATATCAAAGCACACAGAACCGCGGGCCACACATAGTTCTAACTGCTTCTTGATGGCAGTCATAATTATGTTTTTTGTGGCTTTTTTATTTTTAAGAGCGACGGAAATGAGCGGCGATACGCTGTTTCGATTGTGGTTATTATGTCTGTCCGTGATTAATTCAGTGATACGGCGTTATTTAAACAATAAAGACACAAAATTACCATAATCCAAAAGATATTCGTTTTAAAATACTTAATTATTACACTCCCGTCAACAGAAAATAAAAATGTATTATAAATAAATACAGTACAGATTTTAGATATTTTTATTGATGTTATCGATGTTTTAGAAGTGTAACTTGTTACTGATAAATAAATAAATAAAGAAATATCACTGGACAATTCTTACACCAATCACCTAATCCCAAAGTAGGCAATTTAATGCCTGTGTTATGGGTACTAGACAACGGATAAACATACTTATATATAGATAAACATCCAAGACTTGAAAGCAAACATTCGTATTCATCATACAAACATCTGCCCCGACCGGGGATCGAACCTAGGACCTCAAGTTTCACAGTTAGGTTCTCTAACCGCTGGGCTATCCGGCCGTAGATAGATACATAAAAATCTTGTTACATTGACGTCCAATTTTAGTCTAATAAGGTTAGGAAATGACCTCGGAATCCGAGATACCCAGCTGGAAGTTTTGTAAATATTTGCATATTGAGGCCCTAAAAGTTGTCTCAAAACCTACATATTCTAAGGTGTGAGCGACTATTAAATTTCAAGGTCAAAAGTCACAAAAATCTGTTTTTTGCGCTTCTTTTGTAAATATCTCATTTCCTATGGATTTTTGCTGTTTGTGTTTCTTATCAATATTGTAGAATACAAAATTCTCTACAAGATCTGTTTTTTATTTTTTTTATACGGTGAACCGTTTTCGAGATATAGGTCGGAGAGCGCGCGGTCACAGCATCACTTAAGGCCTTGGGTACTTCGATGGCCAAAACGACACAGATATTGTAAAACTTCAAAATGCTGCAGAAGTTGATGGTCGGGGGCACGGCCGTGCCCCCACCAAGTCGAGCGCGAAGCAAGCACTGCCGTTCCATCCTTTACTGGATCCATTTCGCTGCGTTTTCAGGCACCTATTTGAGCACTTCTGGATAAGACCAGAACGCTGAAATTTTTGTCATCTAGTAAGCTATAATTACATACTTAAAATACAAAATTTCAAATCAGCAGGTCATTTAGTACCGAAGTTAAACGAAAGCAAAGTTTCGCATTTTCGACACTCACTCACTCACTCATGATCATCAAAATAGAACTAGTACCTACTTCCCATAAACTCACAAAGCTGAAATTTGGTACAGAATTAGGGATTAATGACTACATAAAGGGAAAAATATAAAAATTGAGATAATTGAAGATCTGGAGTACCTGGTGACCCTGATTAGAAAGCACTAGAGCCCAACCAAACTACTGTCGAAATCGACATTCCTCCTTTACAAAAAATATTGAACTTAGTGGGTCACCTCATTTTACGTCAAAAATCGAAAACCTGCTGGTCTGGTACATAGAAAAAAATCAACTATAATTGCAAAAATCCAGGGTAGAGGGACACATCTTCTAATTTACGCCAAAAAACGAAGACAGTCAGCAGCCAACCCAAAGCCACATTGATTTAACTAATCAAATATTTATAATCATTGATCTATCGATAGTTCATCAAGTATATAATGGCGCGTTTTCGATCGGAGACCGGTCGACCCAAAGTGATGTTATGACCGCGCGCTCTCCGCCCTCTATCTCGAAATCGGTTCACCGTATAAAAAAAATAAAAAACAGAACTTGTAGAGAATTTTGTATTCTACAATATTGATAAGAAACACAAATAGCAAAAATCCATAGGAAATGAGATATTTACAAAAGAAGCGCAAAAAACAGATTTTTGTGACTTTTGACCTTGAAATTTAATAGTCGCTCACACCCTAGAATATGTAGGTTTTGAGACAACTTTTAGGGCCTCAATATGCAAATATTTACAAAACTTCCAGCTGGGTATCTCGGATTCCGAGGTTCTTACCTTAATTAACCTTAATTTATTAGGCTATTTATATACAATCGAGAACAGCCGGCATAGTGAAGTTATTATCTTGTCATGTTCTCAAAGGGTCTAGTATATGTATAGTGCAAAAAAGTTAAATAACATCCTCGTAAAGTCCTTGCCCATGCGGACGGGCAACGGCATTGTAATAACATTGATGTAAAAATGTGAGTTTTATAGTTGTTTTGCCTCCATAAAAGCTTTTTGAAGTAATCTACTCTACGAGTCTTGGCCTCTGGCGGCAAAACACGATGCAGGGAACGTTATTGAACTATAAAGAACAGCAAGGGTTTGGAGATGTGTTACCTTTAAAGATTTGTTAAGTGCGTGATGAACTTACTGTTTTAGTCTAAGCTACGGATCTATATCTGGATCCCTAATTTTATTTAACCTATTTTTTTATCCCCTAACGTTTTTTGCCATAATGATCATTTGTCATAACGCTCATATGACCTATCTTTTGCTGTCCTAACATCGAATGGATGATTTTTTTTTCCTATAATGTTTTATTTCCTAACGTCACTTGCCATATTGATTATTGATCCTAACGTCGTGTGCCATAATAGTCAGTAAACATAATGGTATTTAAATCTAATGATTAATATTCCTAACTTTTTATGGCCAGCAATTTAGGTAGTTTTTTTGCCTATTTTTCGTATCTGATAGCAGTTCGGTTCTGGCGCTTCGCCGGCCGCTGCCGCGGCACGCTCGCTTCGCTCGCTCGGCTCGCGCGCTGTTGGGTCACGGTTCAACCTAACACTACTCCTCGCTTCGCTCGTCGTCGTACCTAACTGGGCTCTGCTACTTGTACTATTATCTATTCTGTGGCTCTGCCTTAGACCTCATAAAATTAGGTACGGTACGAAGAGCTGAGCTCTTAATACTGAGAAAAATGCCAATTTGGCTATTGTTCGGTAGGGCATTAGGACAACAGCGTTTAGGATAAATGTCATGAGGTTAAACGTTATTAGGGATTTTGAGGAATATACATAATAACATTAGGGATATTAACAATTATGGTAAAAATGATTCGGGCAAATGAGTTTTAGGGCAATAATTACATTATGGAAAATAACGGTTATGACGATTGACCGTTAGGGGAAATGCTCATTAGGACAAAACGGTTCGGGCAAGTGATTTTAGACCAAACGACGTTAGGGATCGCGAGGTACACCCCTAAGCTACATGTAGTGTACTATCGAACCAACTGATTCCTGACCCACCGCAGAACGTTGTTACAATAAACGTCATAAACATTTCCTTTGTCAACCAATGCAATGTCACTATGACGTTCATTGTGAATAGGTTCTATGGTGGGTCAGTAATCAATTGGTTCGATGGTACCTATACTACACTACTATATTATCGTACCTATACAAGTATATTCGTACCTATACTTGTAAGTATGCTCATACATTAGTTAAATCGACAAACGGTTAAGTCACAAATGTCACAATCGATGCTCAAAAGGCAGTACAGATGCAGCACTAAAGACTAGCGGTTAGAACTGAGGCCTAGCATCCAAAGGGCCATGAGTTCGAATCCGGGCTCACACTTGAATTTTTTCGAAACTAATCTACAGAATTAAATTTGTTATTTACCACGAGTTTATTCGGTGAAGAAACTGCAACAGCGACACAGTAATTCAATTTTGTGTGTGAATGTAAATTTCCCCATGTAGGCACTGGGCCCATGTGGAAAATACTCCCCAGACCCTCTCATGCTGAGAGAAAGCCTGTGCCCCAGCATATATTAACCCTCCTGCTAATACTATATTTATACGCTTAATGCTGCGCTGGTTAGCCGTATGGATGATTGTACCTTCAAACGAAATTTTCTTCAAAGATAAATATCGGATGGATTTTTATGTTTTTTATTACAAATATTGCTTCCGAGCAATACATGAGCTAACCGATGTATTATGCAAACGAGATACACTATGTTGTTCAATTTGTAAAACCCAGGATAGGCGGGCGAGTAATTAAGTTCGTATACTTACGACTTGACGACTTTACTCGTATTTGTTTTGTGAAGTACGTTAAGTACCGTACTTAGCGTGACACATGAGCGAAAAAGGTCGTCGAGTCTCATACACCTAGTAACAATATCAAGAGTCCTTCACATGGATAGTGAAATGATAGGAATTTTGAGATAGAAACATTAGATATTTACAATTCCAGTGATAAGATATAGCACTATCAGATAAATAAAGATATAACAGAACCCTTCTCTGTTCCCAATATTTTTGTTACACTTTTCGGTTTCCTGAGATTACACTTACACTTTCAAAAAGACGTATCTGAGTTCAATTCACTATTAAGATACGCTCTTTTAAAATGAACAAGGCAGTTCACGATTCCCTCGTAGCCTCAGGATAATAGGTATAGTGAGCAAATTGCAATCTCTTACAATTTAACATCTGATTAATTTACAACTCTCTTACAAATTGTGTTGCGCTGTAAAAGGGGACTAATAATTGTTGTAACGTAATATGCTATTACTGTTTGTTTTAATTGGATATTGCAATGTAAACGGTTTACCAGCACCGTGATATTTTACTGTTGATTTACTGGTAATAGACTAAGTTGTAAGTAAGAGAATGGCTGTTGTTGTTTAAAAATGATTTCACTAACAAAGTAATGTGCCATCGAATTAACTAATGTAGCTTTAAATTACATTGCTTCCTGATTTTAATTGAGTATGGTCACCCAGTTTCAACAAACTTACTATTATTTAGTTATTAAATGACATCTCATGGAGAGATTTATTATACAAACAAATTATTGAATTATACAGAAAACATATTAAAAATTATATTCTAAAACTAACCTAAACTTAACTATATGTACAAATGTCCCCCAAATCACCTCCCTGCGGCAAGGTACCCATGACGCTGGCTGCATTTCCGCGCTGGATCGCAAATGGTTGCAAAGAAATCTCACCAAACTCATCTGAAGACTCAAAAGACGGATATGGAAGGTGATTCCTCAGTCTGCAGCACTAACCATCGATAGTTTGGATCTTGCCGTATAAACATTATGAAATCCTTCCCTAGAATAGAAATAAATATATGTACGTTGTACGTTACATCAAATAATTATTCTTTAAAGTTGTCTAAATAAATTATGAAGAAGCAAACGTTTTTGATAAGAAAGAGTCAAGATGCGTAATACTCTGAGCCACAAGCTGCGTATGAAACATTGCAAAAAAATCTAATATCCTTGAAATCATTGACACACTCAAACCTTGTGACAACACGCGAAAATGGCGAAACCATGGTTCTATAACCGTGTGATAATAATGGTCATTAGGTAAACACGGTAAGAATTAAAATAACATTGACAGGTATTAATCAAACAGAGATAAACAAGCAAAGGTTCATTGGTGGATTAAATTAAACCTGACGTAAGAAGTGAGAGACAAACTTGATAATGTACTGTGACTTGCCTTGAACCTATTATTAACCGACTTTAGGTTGAGAGAAGTTGGATTGTGTTACATCCTTCTCAATGGCCTTTACGTTTCAGAACGCCTATGTCAGAGTGTGTTTGACACATTTAAAGTATGAAAAAAAACCCTCTAGAAATGGATATGTAGCATCAAATAGTCAGGTTTTGTCTATATAGCGTATTGTGAGCTCAGCTTGCTTCATTTGGAAATGTTGGTGTGAAGTGTGTATGTTAAACTACAGGTACAACATTTTAAATAGCTTTTTGTATAAATCCAGCTTTACTCATAGATACATCGTCTACGTAAGCATAAAATATTCCAATAAATGGTAAAAAATTCCTACAATAGCATAACGACATCACGATAACCATTATGCTATAGTAAACAAACTGAGAATCAGGAATCGACCGATAAGGTAAAACGTCACATGTTGACTTATGGACAGATAAAGTGCACGCATGTGGAAGTAAACTCTTATCGAGGTCGACGCATTTACCCTTTTCCTTTACAAGGATGATTGTTTGAAAAAAGTGAGACCTACAGAATTGCTTAATCACATTGGAATGTGTGATACGGGGCGTTGATCCGTTGTCGTTTGTTCATTCATGGACTTGGCCATTTTTCCTCCTTTGTAAATTGTTTTCACGATTAAATCGAACTCCAAGTTACACAGCATTCAACCGCTAGTTTCAAATAGGTACATACATACATATTCTCACGCCTGTATTCCCAAGAGGGGTAGGCAGAGCACATGAATTCAAAAATCCAGTACCACGTTTAGCAATTTCAGGGTAACCAGATGGTTAAAACGTGATATTGCAGTGACAAGTTGCTAGCCCATCGCCCACAATACACTAACCCTTTCCCAGAGTCGACTCTTACGACACCCACGGGAAGAAAGGGGGAGATGCTATTCTAACCCAGGCACCACACGGGACAAAGATTGCATTTAATTGTTTTTTATGGGTTTCTATTGATTTTTACATTTGGAATTGATCTATCAGTACATTTAAGACTAAAATGAGGTGATCGTACTGCCAAAGAATTTTGTGTCACGTTGTAGCCAAAAGTCACTTATCTACTAACAATTTCAACGACTGCACGTCACTTCTGTCAACTTGTCATTACAAATGACACTGCATGTTACGCTTGGTTTTCGCGAAAACGAGCACAAGTGAACCTTAAGTTAAGCGAATAAGTAACTAATCAACTTTATGGCATGTAATTTTAACCTGGTCATCGAGTATTTAGCATACGAATGCTTTATTTTCATACTTCAACAAGAATAAACATCGGGTACCTAACTACTTACGATTCCAAGGTTTTTGTGTTAATTTGTTCGGTTCAGAGTCTTTGACTTTGACACGACGTTTAAGTGAAGTGCACGTTAAAATTGCCATTATATGTGCTTTCTTGCGATCATATTAGCATAATAATGGCATTTGCTTTTTTACATAATTGAAACGTGACCAGGGAAGCGTTTAATGAGTTTTTGGTAACAATATCAAGCTTAATGTTTCAATATTTTCAGTTTAAATTAAAATGCTATAAATTCGGGTTAATAACCTACCTGAGTATTGTTTCAGTCACGAAGATGTCATTATGATGGATTTAAAATTTTAAACGAACTAATTAAAGAATCTTCGTTCATCCTTCCACGGTTAGGTTGGCAAAAAAGATGAAGCATCTTTAAACCCATAAATACGACCTCGAATCTCCGATGTTAAAAAAGACTGAACCAGTTAAGCATAACTGACATGTTGAATGGATATTGGACATAGCATGTGGCAGGCTTACTTCTAAAAGAGCTCATCTCCTTAGGAAATCCAAGGAAATTACGACTTTTTTATGTTACTGTTCTATGCTTAGCGTGTCTGAATTATGGTAATGCAGTTTGCCATTCGCACGCCACTTTCTACGAGTTATTGTTAAATGGGATGTGATGTGTGTGTTTTAAGAAGTTTGTGCAAGTCAATTAACTCATTCACATACCTAACAGGGTAGGCTAAGCACACGAACACACGATAAGCTACATAGACAAAACCATGTTTATTTCTCGTTTTGTGGCTATTTCTAGCATATTTTTTAGGTTTGAGTTGGCAGGTATACAGTAACAGATCGCTAGATTGTCGCCTAAAATGTACCTTAACCTATTTCCTTAGTCCCATCTAACAACATTACGGCATCACGAAAGAAATTGAGAGGTGATATTCTAAACCCGACACACACGGAACCCTATTCGGAAATCAATTAATACATGTTGTAAATTTCAAGATTGTCTTGTGTAGTTTTTACCGTGAGTCTTGTGTAATTTTTTTTATTTTTTGGGAATAATGGTAATAAGTTAGTACTAATACCACGTTATACACATTAATTAAGGCAACTAGTATATGATTGATTTAATTTTTAATTGCGCCTGCTTCGTCAGCAAGCTTATGAGTCCCTACAGCTATCAGTTTCCCAACTTGGCTTTGCACTACAACGTAACTACACTCACCTAAATAGTTTGTGCTCTATTTTACAGCACACTACAACTAGTTTGTAAGTAGTACTTGTAAAGACATCGTTAAATTACAAGAACCGTAGAGAAAATAAACCTGTTCACATAATGTGAAAACTTTTCTCGTAAAAGACCGAATTTACTTTTTTGTCGCGTGAAAACGTCTGTGACAGCTCTTTTTCTGTATAAAAAGAAAGAGTTCCTTTTTTAAATGCGTTGAATGATGAGCCGTTTCCGCTCGCGATCTTAGGCTTGAAACAGTGCTCGACCGACGGTCAGCGCTGACTGTCGGTCGACCACTATTTCAAGCCTAAATCGAATCCAAATCAAGCGCGTACCGTCAGCGTAGCTGTGTGCGCGTTCAAGACTTGCATAGATATAGCTACGCCGACCGACAGTCAGCGCTGACCGTCGGTCGAGCACTGTTTCAAGCCTTAGGAACGTTTTTAGTCTGTGGTTATTAGCCAAAGGCGTTCGAGAAATAGGTTAACCGCTCATCACTGGAGTGTCGTTCATACCGGATATATTTTAATAACTCTTAAAAATCCTGGTTGAAATGGTATACTTATATCAGTTTTAGCCATTTTTTTTGGCTACTTTTTCATTATGTAATTACTGAGTATTTCCGACCATTACATAGTAATAATGAATTTAGTAAAAACAAGGACGCCATCAACGACTATTGAAGCTCATAATCATAACCAGGGGTCGGATTTTTCATCGCATGATCCGAGGCAAGAAAACTATGGAGTCGATATTAAAATTAAACTTTTAATTCATATTCATACTCATACTCACTAATTTTCTTAGTCCCGTAATACTTTGCCCTTTGTGCAGGTTAACAGATTAAAAATGTAAATCGAAAATTAATCTTACTGAATAAAATTAAAATATGGAAAATTTTGCCACTATTTACTCGTTTTACAACTGTAATTTTGAAATGGACAATGCACATGCCATACCTTGTCAAGATTTTGAGGCACTCATTCCTGTATCTACAAGCTTTATGGATATTGGAAAATAGATGCACAAAATAAAAGTAATGTTTTATTTTACTTTATTTTTATTAACAATGTAATTTATTTTCTACTCATAACGATTTATTATATTTTCAATTTAACTTCATTCTTAATTAAATGAATGAGTATGAGTATGGTTTAAATAATAATTTAATTTTAATATCGACTCCATAGTTTTCTTGCCTCGGATCATGCGATGAAAAATCCGACCCCTGCTCATAATCATAACATACCTAACATAATGCACATCCGTTACATCTGTCATACTTAGTTTTATCATAGCTATAGAAATGGAACGATGACGTTGATGACCCAAGAGTCCTTATTATATGCAAGTAAATATTAATGTCCGTCTAAATATTTGTACGAAACAAAATAAATTAAAGCTTACGACTTAAAAGGTCAACGACTGATAATTAAATTTCAAGGTTTTGAACCAACGGGTAATCAAATTAAAATCGAGATATTAAATTATTATCTAATCGTGTTTATCGTGTTTTTGATAATCTTTAGAATAAAAGTCTGCAAGATATAACTCTTCCTATAATTTATTAATCTTATTAGATAAGTAACCCAAACATTATTTATGTTCGTGCATGCAGTCTAAAAATATAGCTAGAAGTGGCCAACGTGAAATAGTCATGGTTTTGTCTATGTAGCATTTCATTTGCTCTGCCTACCCTTTTTTTAATTCAGGCGTGATGTGTGTATGTTAGCAAAATTAGCGAGGTCGATCTCTAGTTCAATGACAATGCAGAAAATTAAAAAGAAAATTTTAGAATTCAGTCAATGCATATCAGCTTTAAATCTTTCAAACCAAGTAGGGTACACTACCCTATAATAAGACAATCATAGGGTAAGCTTCCTGGTCAGTGGTCAGTGGACCGAACGACTCACTCAGCCGCGACGGTGGCGCCGGTACGGAACGGTGATTGTTTTAAGTTACCGATATGTTGGTACCATTGTTTCTCGCTGGCTGGCGCAGCATTGTTTTTTAATCTGTTCTTTTTTCGAAACAGCTGTTTGGTAATCGATTTCGGGGAAATTGCGCAATGATCGTGCAGTCAGATGCAGTGTAATTGATCGTAACTGTAAAAATATCACTGTGTAGTAAACAGTGAACAGTGTTACTTTTGTAGAACTAAATTTTTAATTTTACATGTTCCTTGATAATTGCAATTTTTAAAACCTGTCAAAAATTTGTTTCTGTAATTTTTCAATAAATAATATGACCACATTCAAGCCACATACAACAAAAAAAAAATGGTAGTAAAAAGCAAAAAGATATTCCGATACCGGGAATCGAACCCGAGCCTCCTGGGTGAGAGCCAGGTATCCTAGCCACTAGACCATATCGGATCTTGCTAGGGTGCCGAAATAACTTTACTAAAGTGTTTACACACATTTTAGCACAACATATATTATAAAATAATTAATTTTATACAGACTCTACATTGCAGATAATTATACCAAAGAGATGAAGAAGTTTTCTAAGAACTTAAATGTAAAATTAGAATCCGTTTTAAATACAGGATGTAACGCTTTGGTGACGACTATTTTTGAAAAACTTCAAAAACATCAGGAAAAGGTTTTTTGTTATCCAGTTAAAAGTGTTGGCTCAGAAAATAACGCGCTCAATAGTAATTTCATAATAGCTGCGCAGATTGAATTTTAATCTCCGAGAGTTCCCCATTGACCCAAATGAGTTGTCACTATAATCTAATTTTAGTTAATGTGTCTTAACTTCACGAAGAAAGATGGCGACCGGTAATTTAATTTATTTTTATCTGGCAAATGACTTGCGAAATTTATGTTTAGGATTGGCTGTCCGTACTACGTTCAGAGCGCCAACTTAACGTAGGTACCTACTAGATAGTAATTAGTTTTTTTCTGCTCTGTGTTTTTCGATATTGATGTTGCAATGAAAAAACGGAACTCATATCGTTTGGCAGCCGCTGCGGCTCCTAGATGAAGGGCTACGGGAACATGTCGAGCTAAACTCTATTTTAGACGCGAGTTATCCGCTTTCATCATGAGCGAGTTTCGTGGTAGTTTCATGTTCGTAAACGATGTTGTCATTAATCGGATTTCTTACCTCCCAGAATTCAATCTTTTTGAAGCGGCGCGTACCTACAGTATTCCCAAAAAAATAAGTCACATCGGCTGTTACCGTCTGCGCCGAGAAGCGCAGAACGATATCTGAGAGTAGCCCAACGAGTAACTTATCTCAACTTTATTTACAAACGCTCTGGGCACAATTTTGCTTTACACACATTTTAGTTCGGCTACTCGACGCAATTGGCGCTGGGGTGTTAGGTTTTAGACATCTGTCTGAGACTTCAATCAATAAATCACAACGCAAGTGTTCAGCGCGCGAAAAAAAACTCTTTTATCGTTGGTAGATCGAGGTTTCCCGCGCCACAAAACTGATTTATTACGCAGGTATATCCTGAAGCATTCTTTGTTTGGTAATACTATACGCATAATTATATGCACGTGTGCGTTCAATCTTTTTGACAGCGGCAATTAACGAAAGTCACGAATACACATAATATTTGCGTCGGTCGGGGGGCATTGAATCTGTTAGTCTTTTAGGTATATATTTTTGCATGAACTTGTCTCTGTTAAACCTAAAATTATGCTATAAGTGGCTCCGGAGCCTGAAGTCATGGTTTTGTGTATTTCATATTTGGTGTGCTCCGCCTACCCCACGGGCGTGATGTAGGTTGCATGGTGGGTCAGGAATCAATTGGTTCGATGGTACATACAGTCAAGGAAATTGAGTACTGTGCCACTTTGTACCTTTTCACAAGAAATGTCACTGTGACGTACATACTTTCTACTAATCAAAGCAATAGGAAACTCACTATGAAAAGGTTCAAAGTGGCACAGGTATCAATTTCCTCAACTGTACGTCTTAAATATAATTAAACTAATGACTTATTACCTCATTAGATTACGTAATTGGCCTCGGGCAGTGCATCCAATTTGCCGCAGCGTGACCCCATTGCCTCCAATTGGTAAATCGATACTTTATCGATTAACGTTGAGTCGATGACTCGAGCGTCAAGTGCTTTGGTGAGGTCTGCAAACTGTATGACTGTGTGTATGTAATTCTAAAGACATGGGAATACCTTTACCTCACCGTTCTTGAGGTAGGTACAGAATGGTGACAGACGGACGAATGGACTTAAGCTAATTCTCAGCAATAGGGTCCCGTTTTTACCCTTTGAGTACGGAACCCTGAAAAGAGCTATAAAAAACAATATTACATATTAAATTATTATAAAACAAAACATTGGACACCAAAAAAAACAATGCAATTCGAACCAAATAAATGAAAAGGTACTTATGGAGACCACAAACAGCCTTATCGCTAATAAAAGATCTCTCACAGACAACCTAACAAAAGCAAAAAAAAAAACAATAACAAAAAAAAAGATATTGCATCGCCCGGGAATCGAACCCGGGCCGCCCGCGTGGCAGGCGAGCATTCTACCACTGAACCACCGATGCTTCGAGTGACTCGTCTAAATTAGTTTTCACAGTGAAGAGTTCATTTTATAACAGCTGTTATCGCTAAAATGTTAGGTAAATACGTCACGTAATCTGCTTTTTATTGATAATAAGCTCTAAAGAGCGGACACAAGGTTCTTTTCAAGTAGGAAAGTATTAGGCGCAGTGCAGACGACAGACTTTTTGTGCGATCGAGTCTGCGGCGCACAAAAAGTCTACGTGGATTGTATGCATTATATTGTGCGCCGGACTTTATGCGAGTCGCGTCTTGAGCGTTACTGAATATAATTCCATAGGTTCTATTTTTACAGACTAAATAGTCGCTCGCGGATAGTCTGTCGTCTGCGCGGGGCCTTTAAAATATATTTTAGTGAAGTGGGCAGCTGTTTTCCACGGCTCCGTATGCATGGAAATAGTTTATCGACATTTTGTCGAAATCGGTGCATTAATTGAAGCGATAAATGATACAAACATAGGTAAGTATTTGGTATAAATTCCAGTTATATGTACCTATACATACTGAGGAAAATGTCGCGCGACCACGCAGTCCGGTACGATGCTCCGGTCACGAAGGACCAGCACGACTGCAATTTTCTGAAAACATGCAAATTGGCTTTCTTGGGATAGCGCTGTGTTTTTCTTGTCGCTTGTTTGAGTTAGTATTTAGTTGGTAACCGTTTCCTTGGAGCTAGATACTAGTTATCTATTTTACCGACCATAAAGTGAAACGTACAAACTCCTACTTACATAGTGCATTCCACTGCGTGGACAAAAAAAAACCGGCCAAGTGCGAGTCGGACTCCCGCACTGAGGGTTCCGTACAAACAGATTACAACGCCATCTAGTGACAGATTTTCGAACTAATGATAAATTTTAACTTTATTTAATAAAAAGAAAACTACTTGGTAGATTTTGTTCAAACCAATTTTCGTTGATAGTTTTTATGGTAATGTACATCACATATTTTTTTTCGATTTATCACTCTTTTATTTTAGAAGTTAGAGGGGGGGGACACAACTTTTTCAACTTTGGAAGCGTCTGTCGCGCAAACTATTCACTTTAGAAAAGTATGATGTTAAAAACCTCAATATCATTTTTGAAGAGCTATCCATAGATACCCCACACGTATGGGTTTGATGAAAAAAAAATTTTTTGAGTTTCAGTTCCATGTATAGGGAACCCTAAAAAATTATTACTTTTTTTAAATTTTTGTGTAACAATCTTAATGCGGTTCACAGAACACATCTACTCACCAATTTTTATTAGTATAGTTCTCATAGTTTCGGAAAAAAGTGGCTGTGACATACGGACGGACGGACAGACGGACGGACAGACAGACAAACAGACAGACAGACCGACAGACAGACATGGCGAATCTATAAGGGTTCCGTTTTTTTGCCATTTGGCTACGGAACCCTAAAAAAGTACTTACTTAAACCGCCAGAGTAGGTATAAGTACGCAGCAGTCACCTAAATAACCATAAAAGCCTATCCCAGTCTAAATTTCATAAAACTAATATAGCTAAGTACCTTACTACCTACCTATGCGCGTATCTACCCTCTATAAAAATGAATGTCTACGAAGCCTTGAGGCTTAGGCGAGGCTTCAGGTGGAGAGCTCTTGGCAACTTTAGTTGCGTCGCATTGCATTACGTTGCAGGCTCTAGGGTTGCCAACAACACATAATTGGTAGTAATATTAGGTGGTTATGATTATTGAATTGGAGATTTTACTTTCGTGCTTCCGTGAAACTTTTATAACATAAAAGACATTATTACTTACATAGACATAGCTCAATATTACGAATGATTTCTTCTTCATCGTGCAAATTTTGACAGTCATAAAAGTTTAGCCGTGATAGCCCAGCGGTTCGAACTGTGGCCTCTCAAGCAGAGGGTCGTGGGTTCAAACCCCGGGCTCGCACCTCTGAATTTTTCGGAATTTATGTGCGATATCAAATTTGATATTTATCACGAGCTATTCGGTGAAGGAAAACATCGTGAGGAAACCTACACACAGCGACGAAGTAATTTAAAACGTGTTGTGTGTGAAGTTCCCAATCCGCACAGGGCCCGCGTGGGAACTATCGCCCAAGCCCTCTCAAACTGAGAGGAGGCCTGTGCCCTGCATTAGGACGTATATAGGCTGATGATGATGATGATGATGATAAATATTTCACACTTCCGTGGATGTCGTAAGATGCGACTATAGAAATAGGTTTAGGTAGGTTTCAGGCAACAGGCTAGTAACCTGTCACTATTCTACCTCTTCCATCTTTGCATACCTAAAACTATGCAAGAAGTGGCTGCGAAGCGTGAAAAAGTCATAATCATGGTTTTGTCTACGTCACATTTCGTGTGTTCTGCTCCATTTGGGAACCTGTTTGTATGTATGTAACAAATAAATCACTAAACCAAGCAGTCATCATGACCTTTAGGATCAATTCACACCGAGACCAGACGCAACGAGACGCGGCGCAACGATGCATGAAGCGGCTAGTGGTTTCGCGCTGCGCAGCGCGGCGCCGCGCTACGTCTCGAGGCGTAGCGCGACGTACCTGTGCGTCTAGTGTGTTCATTTCAATGGTGCAGTCGTTAACGAATTCGTTTGTGAGTTATCGCTAAATTGTATGGAAACCCAGACAGCGCCGCCAGCGGAACGTTTGCACAACCGCCACGGTCGACAAGTCTCCATACATTCCGCGACAACTCGCAAACGAATTCGTTAACGACTGCACCATCGATTTGAACACACTAGACGCTCTGAATGCTCATAAAGAAATGTAAACTTTATCGCGTAGCGAATAAAGTATATTTTGAGTTGGCAGCGCTACGCGCGCAGCACCGCTCCCGCACACCGCGCGGGGGGCGCGGCGTAGTGCGGCGTAGCGCTACGCCGCGCTACGTATTTTGTATACTGACAATGAAATATGAACCTTATCTTGTAACAAATAAAGTATATTTTTAATTTGTTCTATTAAACATTTTCGTGCAGCGCCGCGTCGCGTCTCGTCTCGGTGTGAATTGACCCTTAGACCAATGAAACTAGCTTACTCCCAAAGCATCGTCAACATACTAAGCAAAAACGCTTATCCTACATTTCCTAGCAAATCACTCGCATTCCGCTATGCAATAACCTTTCCACAGAGAATAGGACGGTCAGAGGCAAAAAATCACGAAGATTGTTCCCAGTAAAAGCCAAATCGCCAGATAAAACTTACCTTGCCGCAGACTTATATCGATATAGATGACTCAAGCTGTACCATCGCGAACTGTGATTGTTGAGCCACTTGCCACTCTTCGCAATTTGGACGTGTAATCAATTACCGATGTGACTGACTAGGTTTGGATTAGTATTACACGACCAAGTTACAAACATTAGGAAGTGGCTCAACAATCCTGGCTCGCGACTGTACTTCGCGTGCCAAAAGGGAGCCAAAAGGGAGAGCAATGATCTTCCTTTAACACGATTTAGTTTTATACGACTTAGGTTAGGTTAACTGCCTAGAGACAGGACAACTTGAATAAGGCGGTGTCACCTTTGAATCGGTTTCACTCGGACTGTCAATTCCCATCACTAAAGCGCTCATGTGACGTTACAGTTAGAGAAAAAGTGGCACGCTTGGTTTTCATACAAACACAGAAACTCGCGGTGCATACATACATCCATACATCACGCCTATATTCCTAAACGGGGTAGGCAGAGCACACAAAACGCTACGTAGACGAAACTAATTATTTCACGTTCCGTGGGCACTTCTAGCATATTTTTTTTTTTAGGTTTACAGTTGGCAGGTATAATAGTGATAGGTTGCTAGCCTATCGGCTAAGGGGCAGCGCAGACGACAGACTTTTGTGCGATCGAGTCTGCGGCGCAATAACTCTGAATGGAAACTCTCTACGCGCCATTCAGAGTTTTTATTGCGCCGCAGACTCGATCGCACAAAAGTCTGTCGTCTGCGCTGCCCCTAAAACATATTTTATCGCGGTATCTATTTCGATATGAGTTTGTGCCTTGCCGACTCGAATTCTCTGCTCAGTAAATCCCTTATAAGGCACGACTCAGCGAAAAAAACACTCGAACGTAGTAGCCCTTATCTACCCTAATTAGGGCAAGGAAAGGGCTTAGCACGGGCTTAGGGTTGAGACACTGTTTGACGTCGCGGCATTGCCGTTTTTGTTGTAGAATATTTGACACTACAATGTTTGTTAATTGGACTGTGAATAAATTGATTGTTTACACTAATTCAACTACAAATCCGGCGTAGAGTTGAATTTTTTTCATACAATAATATTACTGGAGAATATAAATTGTTGAAGGGGCCAAATGATAGGAATGTTTCCAATTTTTACCTACATATAATTCCATTCCGTGACCGAAAGTGTATGAAAAAAGTAACGGAATAGATTTTTTTTCGAGTCAATTTTAACAATAGATCTGTATCGATTGTGTTCTTCGTTCTAAGTAGGAGAAACCAACTGTTTTCTGCATGAAAAAAAAAACGTTTCATTTTGAAACTAAGACTTCTCTTATTGAAAACGCCATGTAGTAAAACTCTCATTTCAGAGAAGCGCAAAGTAAAAACACCTATGTTTCTCACTCTCTGCTTTTTATTTCTTACGTTATTGCAGCGACAACCCTAACTACCTACCTTAATTCTCTCCCGAAGGCTTCGTGAAGCGACCTAGTTCAGAAAATGTAAACCGCATATTTGATGTCATATTTTAACGTCTTTACTAGTGCTTGTCGAGCCAGAGATTAAAGTCGAGCGACTTCAAACGTTAGCAGGGAAGGCGGTGTTGGCGCATCCCTATGGCGACAACGGCCGAGGAGCGAGGGGGGTGTGCGCCACGGAGCGCGTGCGGCGACGCCGAGAACTAATCCTATCTGACAGCGCAGAGAGCGCACGTTAATTTTCGTCTCATCGAAATTTTAATTATTTGATTATGTTTCACTAATTATTTCTTGTCAATTAAAACTTAAATAGAAGAAGAGATTTTTATTGTTGTTCCAACAATAAAATGGTGACCCCCGACACGATAACGGATACAACAAAGGCGCTGACGAAATACTCGAAATAGTACCTAATGGATGATAAAGGCAAGCGTGGCGTGGTATTACACAAAAAGAAGGAAGAAAGCAGGACTTAAATACTTACAAATCAAGACAACAAGGATATTAATCAAGGAAGTACCTGTCCCTATCTTATTCCCTTTCATACCTACTTAACTTTGTGATAATAGCTTCGCTCCGAAACGATAGTGAGCTGAGAGTCATCCTCCATTTTGTTTGCAGATCATGTTAATATTCTTACTTAAATTGAACTCTTAAATAACTAAATATGGAAAGATTCAACCTCGTTTAAAATACTTCCTTTCAAGACTTCGTAACTAAAACTTAATCCCATACCTAACAAACTTGTATTAGTTATTTAACATCGTGTAAATTTCAGCTAGTCAGCTACTGTTCTGACTAATTCCCTTACTTACTGTACACGTTGCTTATACTTCTTTTGCCGAATATTCCAGGTTTTAGAGGAACAAAATGATTAGAAAACTGGACATTCACTAATCTGGCGAGAACAAAGTGCTAAAATTGCATTATTATTCATTGTGAATAAAAGAATGGAATGGAAAATTGTACACTGAAGAGTACTAACAATTGTATACACAACTACAGCATGTGGCAGGTTTGATATTGGTTGGTTGCATTTGGGATTAAGTAAGAACATATTTATTTCCTTTATTTAATTTGCATTCTTTCACAATACTCAGAGGTTGTTGCTTGCTTGACATAATGACAGAAATAAAAGATTTAATTAAGAATAGAGGGAATATTAGGGCTCGATTGACAAAATTCAATTCTTACTTGTCTGCATTGTTAAAGACTGAAATTGGAAAAATAAGTAAGCAAGAAGCAAATGAACTGACTTTAAGGCTAACTAAATTACAGAGCTTGTTCTCTACCTTTGACGAAGTACAATCAAAAATTGAATCGCTACATTTAGAAGATGACAATACACAAATTGATGAAAGAGATGTTACTGAAAGTCAGTTCTTTTCTTCCATTGCTCAAACACAGCAATTATTGCTATCTTATGAAGAATATAACATAGGGAAAGACCTTACTAAAACAAAACATGCTTCATTGGAATGTAGCAGCATTAAATTGCCTACTATTCGGCTTATTCCCTATGATGGTAGCCCAAACAAGTGGCTTGAGTTCAGCGACACTTATCTGTCTCTAGTTCACAACAATGCATCTATTGATGAAATTAGTAAATTTCATTACTTAAAATCATCTCTTGAAGGCT
>BHDV01065519.1:0-54345 GCA_005406045.1 Adoxophyes honmai
GTGTAGTATTCGTCTATGTCCATAGGCTAGGGACACGTTGTATAGATTTAGGATTACAAAATTTATAAGTAGAACAACATTTTAGCGAATTGTTTTACAGTTTTATATTATAACTCAATATTTAAGTAATTTACTTTAACATGTTGAATACCGCTGTAATAATTATGAATGAACTTTACATAACTTTATATGTTTCCCCGCAGCGGTTTAGACCAGCGTCTGCGCAAGCGTTCCGCCCCTTCACTACCCGGGCCTAAAGTGGAAGAAGTGCAGGCTAAGCGGGCCGCCGGGCCCTCCGCACCGCTAGCCCCCGCCGGCTTACCTGCTCCGGCTCTGGGGCAAGCCGGGCCCGTCGTGCGCGCCGCCGGCTCGCTCCGGCTACAGGTACAACAAGGAAACAAACAGACTTAAAAATAGATGAACCAGTAACTACCCTTGACTTGCAAGATTTGATTACAGACAAACAAAAACAAACGAACATCGAAATAGGTGGAATAGTCAATAAAAAGCCGAGAACCTTTTTCACTTTTTAACTGATTTAAAAAAAAGAGACGCTATTTTTTTTTACTTTAAATCAAGAATCAAAAAATTTTTTTTTTTAGGTCATCAATAAAGCGTGCAACACTCTGTACGGCACGCTGTCCCGCCTCCAGCTGCTACAGAACAACTCTGCGTCCACTGACCCTATCTGGGAGACTTATCTTGGTAATTTTACAAATTTTTGCAATTTTTCTTTCAAGACGAAATAAGGAATTAATTTCTTTGGACGAATTATCAGAAATTGATTTAGTGTAACAGGTTTCCATCGGAAACTTGGAGTATGACAGTACCCGTATTGTTAATCAGTTTATTTTTGAAATGAGTAACATTTTCATATTATAACAATAGGAATTTTATTACTGAGTGTAAAATGACAACTAAAAATGAGAACAAGAAGAAAAAAAACTACAATAAGTTCCACCATTTTCGATAAAAAATATTATGCTGGATTTGTAAATAAATAAAGCATGTAACAGAATCACGAAATTTCGAGTCTCGTATTCATCTTCAATTTACCCTCGTAAATCAATAAACAAACAAAACAAAGTTCTTAGTAAAATAATGAGTCAATGAAGTTGAGTTCTAGTGTTGAGATTAGCTCGACATGTTTCGGACCCATTTGTCACATTCGCGACTCATTTTCGGGAGCAAGACGGGAGGGGCAATTATTCGAGCGTTTCAACCCTATCATTCATCTGGCTAGATTTTATATGAATTTGCTACAGATTTTGATTTCGCTTTTGAGTATTTGTTGAGAATTCCTGTTCTTCTAATAATAATAATTGACTAAACGACTTAATCAGAATCAGAATACTCTTCCATTTTTACAGAAAAGTGTTTAGATGAATGAGACTGTTGAAACGCTCAAATAAATTCCCGGTGCGTACCTGTTTTATTCGATTATTTTTGCAAGGCTAGCCTGACACTTGCAAGTTTTGCTTACGTAAGAAGGGACACGGCTATAAGTTATAGTAGATTTGTTTAGGTAGTTAAAACAATGTAAACAATCTTGACATGTGTTTTTGTTGAAATACACAGTCTAAAAATGAAAATCATTACATTACACAATTCAATTATGGAAGTAAATGATTTTTTCATACCTAAATTGTAAAATGTAACGATTTGGATTTATAAAGTGTATGTTTAAATAAAAAGACACGTCAAGATTGTTTATATTCTTTTAACTACATAAACAAATCTACTATAGGATGAGATAACAATACTTATCTCTCTTTTTTGCAAATAGCTGCGTCCCTACTTACGTAAGTAAAATTACAGGTGTAAGGCTGGCCTTATGCTGACTTTTTGTACTGTCGGACAGGATCGCCGGTGTCGTGTATCGCATGCGACGCGCGTTACGTATGCGTGGCGTGCAACGACGGATCACTGCACGCCTGGCGCCTCGCCAGGCGATCCGCCACACGCGCGCTGCCGCCCGTCGGTAAGTACATACATACATACATACAGATGTAGTGAGAAACTATTTTCCTTCGTAAATTTTCGGAAAAGTTCGTATTTATCGTTTTCTCTCAAATAGCTTCGGTATCCATTTTAAAGGGAATTCATTCCGTATAATATATGGTAAATATCCAGTTTTAAGTAATAATTGTAATTGTTTTAAGTAATAAAACGAAAAATACGAACTTTTCCGAAGATTTACGAAGGAAAATAGTTTCTCACTACATCTGTACATAAGCTTGCGACATATTAAAAAAAAAACCACACTGCAACCCACTCCATCCGCATTGGGCCCGCGTGGGAACTATAGCCCAAACCCTCTCATACCGAGACGAGCCCTGTGCCCTGTAGTGGGATGTTTATAGGCTGGATGATGATGACTATATTAAAAAAAAACTTATACACATATATCACGCCTGTTGTCCGAAATGGAGCAGAACCTTCGATCAACAATACAACTAGATAGACCATCGCCTACAAAAACAAAGCGAGAAAGCGGCACATGCGTCCTATTTCTACGTTACGTAGCCAAATGAGACAAAATATTTTTTATGAACGTCATATAATTTTAGTAAATTGAACCTTATCACACAGTACAAAGACTCTTATCATAATTCTTAAGAACGGCATATAATTTTAGTAAATTGAATCTTATCACACGGTACAAAGACTCTTTATCTGACGAAAACAAAATGCAATTTCTCTATTGCACACATCATTGACAGTATGCGTCAAAACCAAACCAGTCCAGAAGAGCTATGTCAAAATTAATTCAAACAAATAACAACTTCAATTCTAAGTCGTAGCTAAGCCGTAGCATTCAAATTTCATTGCCATCTCAGCGTTTTGGAATTGACGCAAGACCCGACAATTGTAGAACATAGAATAATGAGGAATAGTGGAGTCGCGCTTATGAATTATATTATTTATTTTTCGATTGTAAAACAAACTAATTAAATGAGGTATATTAATACGTTTTATTATGTCGGTTTCTTGTCTAGTAGTTCGTTTTAGCGTTCTTTACTACCAACGGACAAACTTCAAGAAATAAGATACTTATCACAGTAGATGTAATCTGAAAATCTTTAATTTCCACTCAATATGTAGTTACGTAATAAACCAAATATATTTTTTGCAATTATCAACTTATATTAAATTTGTAGTTACAGAACTGACAGTGACATATCTGACGGCATTGAAAAATGTGGGGAAAACGGGGAAAATTTGTCACTATTCCACGCGGACGGAGTCGCGGGCACAGCTAGTATCGATATATAGGAAAAACATTCTTTCAACTGCAAAATTAAGTCTATCTAGTTCTATTTAATTTCACCGTCCCGGTGTTTGTCTGTAGTAAAATCTTGCAAGTCAAATTTGATGCACTTCCCGATTACCGATTGAGCTGATTGGCATATTTGTGTAAGATCGATAACAATGCAATAATTATGGTACCATCAGCGAGCTGGTCTGATGATGAAGATGGAAGGTGGCTATAGGAACTGCTGAATGCAACAAGATAACCTTATCGTGTTTAGTCTCATTGAAATGACTCTAATGAGCAGTTAATGTTTATGATACCAGCTAGCAGGTCTGATGATACAGACGGAAAAAGACGGAAGGAGGCTTTAGGAACTGCTGAGCGCAACAAGATAACCTCATCGTGTTTAGGCCCTGTCTGATGATGGACACTGAAGGTAGCTAGAGATATAAAGTAACATAACGGTACTTATGTACCTAAAGTTTATATTTTTAGCCAAGGTGTCTATTGCTGGATTTCATAAATAAATACATACATATACATACATATTCTCACGCCTGTATTCCCAAGAGGGGTAGGCAGAGCACATGGATTCAAAAATCCAGTGCCACGCCTAGCAAATTCAGGGCAACCAGATGGCCAAACGTAATATTGCTGTGACAGGTTGCTAGCCCATCGCCCACAATACACTAACCCTTTCTCATAGTCGACTCTTACGACACCCACGGGAAGAAAGGGGGAGGTGCTATTCTAACCCGGCACCACTTTTATTTAATTTTAAAATTCTGGTAACAAATAAATTTTACAAAGTACAAATCTACTCCATGCATCTACTGTTCAGTTACAGCCAATTTTGTTCCAACATTGGCCAAACATTTAATATCGGCAATTTTAATCAAAATTTAATATTATCTGTTAGTTTAAAGCTAAAAATATAACTTATTGTACATGTACTTACCAAAAGTAAGACACTCCAGTCGATAAATTGTTTTTTCGGGCATTATTTTTGCAGCATTTAAATGCACATTGCGGCATTTTGACATTTGTGACACGTGTTGACGTTGGCTGTGTTTCAAGCGAACTAAATAAAATAATAGCTCACTTTTGAAGTGGGCTTTAATTCATAGAGACGTATTTTTTGCGCTGACCCGATATCTAGTTGTATTGTTGATCGAAGAGCAGAACACACGAAACACTACGTAGACATATTGATGATTATTTCAAGTTTTGTAGACACTCCTAGCAATTTTTCAGGTTTTAAGTTCAGAAGTGAGACTTTGCTATCCTGTCGCCTAAAACATACTATATGGGATAATGTGTGGTTTTGAGGATTTATGCTATTGAAGGGAACATGATGAATTGAAAATGTGGTAATTCGAATGTCTAATTTTAAGGCTTATTGGTGAACTGCAAATGTGGTATTATGGATATACAATGTAATAGTCCATTCCATTCACTTAAAAACGGTCGCAATTACATTGCGTCGCCTTGCACGTGCCGCCCCTAATCAAAGGATGATCCGCAGGTGAATTTGTCACTTTTAGCCACCGTTTTGTAACCTTTTTTTTCTTTAAGACTAATTTTTACATCTGATATCAATGTGCAGTGCTGATGTCGCAAGCGGCCAAGCTGACGTTATCGGGCGACACTTTAGCGGCCGTGACCACGGGAGCCGAGCTGGCCGTCTGGGACCTGGCCACGGCCACCTGCCTCGTGCGGCCGCTCTGCTTCCGCAGCCTGCTGGCCCAGGGCGGTGAGTGCTATGGGATGACAGACGTACATGAAGCCATATCATGTCGAATTTTAAATTAGGTCTCTCTATCACTAAGCGTGCGATATGACGTCAAACTTAAGAAAATCTAGATTACAGCCATTGCCATGAAAAGAACTTAATAACAAGAGTCAAGAGTATATACAACTACATTTTGCCCGCAAAATAGTCGACGGTTAAATTAAAAACCACAGGCCGTTCAGAAATGTTTCATACTAACTTCGCGTACCCCTTTTACCCCCTTTAAGAATATTTTTTGAAAAATGTTGTCACGGTTTTCAAGAGTTAATAAAGAACTTTCATACTGACTTTCATTCGAATAACTTCAAAAACGGCTAATTTCCATACTAAATTTACATTAATCAAACCCGTTTAACCTCCTTAGGGGCTAAATTTTCAAAAGTATTTTCTTAGTGCTCCCTAACGTTATAAAAAAACCTTTGCGCAAAATTTCAAGTTTCTAGTTTAGGCCCGCCACTGATTTATCAGTCAGTTTTATACATCTTATCTTTCGCAATTTATTTTTCAGTGTCGGTTACGAATTGCTCTCTTCTGGAAGACGGAAACCCGATGATCTCGCTCAGCAACGGAAAAAGTTATATCTACAGCAAGAAATTATACGCATGGTAAGTATAGCTTGCTTAACATGGCAACACGCGAGAGATAGTGTTTGTAAATTTGTAGTGTCCGACCGAAGGTACAATTTTGGCCGAAGCCGAAGCCGAAGCCGATTAATCGGCTTTCATCAAAACCTTCGGCCGAAGCCGAAGCCGAAGGTGTGTTGACCCCATGTTGACCCTAAGAAATACGAGAATTTGCTAAAAGTAAAAAAAATACGGCAGTAAATTATGCGCAGTTTTCGTTTCTAAATCAAGTGTGACTATGTTGTTATGTTATTTGTTGTCGGTAATTTATATAATTAACTGCAAGTAATGCGATCGGGCCGGCGAACTCGCTCTGGCATCGTTTGTTCAATTTCAAATCTCGATTTGCAAACCTTCGGCTTCGGCCAAATTTTGGCCGAAGCCGAAGGTTTGGCCGAATGTGTTTTTTTTGGCCGAAGGTGGCCGAAGCCGAAGCCGAAGCCGAAGCTTCGGTCGGACACTATAAATTTGTAATGTTTCTAGTTCTACAGTGACTACTATAGTCTATTTAGCGCGATTCGACTAGCGCTTGTCGTACTAATTGTAAGTCGGCAGAACGCATGACTGTTATGGTGCGTGTTACCGTGCGGTGTGAGTGGCGGCCATGCGACATTTTTCAAATAACTTAAGTACACTTTTAAACTTGTGATATCTTTCGAATGGAATGTCCAAATTGAATTATTCAAAAAGTTATATAATGGTATTGGAGCAGACTTAAATTATTAATTGATTGATTGATTTCTTCTTTATAATATTACCCCGTGTGGTGCCAGGTTAGAATAGCACCTCCCCCTTTCTTTCCGTGGGTGTCGTAAGAGTCGACTCTGGGAAATCATTAGTGTATTGTGGGCGATGGGCTAGCAACCTGCCACTGCAATATCACGTTTAACCGTCTGGTTACCCTGAAATTGCTAAGCGTAGCACTGGATTTTTGAATTCACGTGTTTTGGCTACCCCTCATGGGAATATAGGTGTGAGAATATGTATGTATGTGTGTTAATTTTCTCTTTATAATATTAGTAATTATCTTATATCGACCACATCGACGATGTACTAAAGGGAGGCCAAATTAGGAGTACCCGAAACCGTCGAGCGTGTATGACGAGAGTTATGAATGTGAGTGAAGCGAGAGAAGTATGTCAGAATAGAAGCGAATGGCGCTCTGTTGTCTCTGCCTACCCCGCAGGGAATAAGGCGTGACGGTTATGTATGTATGTAATTATATTGTTTAGGGTGGTGTGGGCAGATAGTCGGGATCCAGTGCGGCGCGCGGCCGGGCCTCAGCCGCCGCCGCGGGGCGCTGCGAGAGACCCTGCGCCACCGCAGCCCCGCCCTGGGTAACTATCATATTCTTTACTTCTTCATCGCTCCACTCTTGGCTGAGTGGTCGTGGTTGTCACATCAAAGGCCGCAATGGGCTAGTAGACAAAAAGAACTGATTAGTCCGTATAATAGATTACAAAAAAAAAAATTGTATACATGTTTTTATTTTATTAAAATGACGATAAAGATAATACAGCGCTTTAAAGCTACGCGTGACGTCACGCCTCTGTGCAATTTTTACCTATTCGTGACGTCACAAGCCCCCACTCCGAAAGTTTGAGGATCTACAACTTTGTCGATGTTTAATCATTTTATGAAAGAAAAAATATGAGTGTCATGTTTTTCCATAATCTAACGAACTAATTAGAATTACATTTTTAACCCAGGACACTAGCCTATTGCCTATCCTCGTGAACTGTAGCATTTCTTGCGCATTCGTGCAATGTAACATTAAGTGCAACTTTATACTTTATACCTTGACTATTCTTCATCACGCTGACGAAATCGCATAAGTCAGAAGCACATACAACTTTCAACTCTCTTCCTTCTCAATCCGCATAACATCTACATCTAGACAGACGCCTAACAGTTATTTTTGTCGGGTGTTCCAGGAATTACAACGCGGACGCAGCGCGCAGCTGGCTAGAGGCGCAGCTGGCGGCCTGCTTCCACCTACGTCTCGCGCGGGACTACAAGCACTGGCTCACGGCGCTGGTCACGCATCTCGCGCACCACGGTAACACTCTACCTATACCTGCGCAGAATGCATTATCTGAATACGTTTTTAGCCAATCATAATGCAGTGCCGTTGTGCGGGAAAATCTTTAACGGCCATTGGCTATACTCTGGCGGTTTAGGTACTTAAATAAATGTAAACAAACTTAAATTGTCAGATTTGGCAGATTAATAGGGTTTTTTTTACTATCCTCATTTTATCGGATGTTTAAATAGTGTAGAAAATAATGAAAAAAAAACAAAAATATTCTGTTGGGACCTGAGTTTAGATATACCAGAAACAATTGGAATTAGAACACTAAAGTTCATCAGATCAATAAATATTTAATAAAATATTATTCCTTTACTAAACTAATTGAACATCTAATAAAATGTGTGTAGAAATAAAAAACCTTATTAACCTGTCAAATCTGGTATTAAATTTGTTTAAAGCACCCCGTGCCTAAAGTATGGAAAATGTGGTTTCAGTCAAATATTCTGAAATTTGGATTATGTTATAGATTTCAGTGCCCTGAACAAAAGTCTATATGGGTGCTACCACGGTTTCTTGACTTTTGACCCATATAGACTTAGTTCAGGGCACTGAAATGTATAACATATCAAAATTTCAGAATATTTGACTGAATACTGTTTTAAACTTTCGTGATTACATATATATTTATGTTTACGCGGGACTTAAGAGAGGTAATTAAAAATTACCGTGATTATGTCCTGCGTAAACATAAATATTTGACTGAAACCACATTTTCCATACTTTAGGTACGGGGTCCTTTAGTTAAGTACCTAAACCGCCAGAGTATAATACGCTGCGCGCGACGCCGACAACTCCGGCGCCCGCCCTGCCTGGCGAGATGAGAGAGAAAGAATTTCATCCATCTGTTATTGCATATTCTACCTTATGCCTAAAGTAATAAAGTTTTTATCGAATTGGTCATACATTCGATTTCATTCGGTATTTGTCTGCACGTAGGCACGACCGAAGGTTACCGATGTAACTTATATTTGTGGTCCACTTGCACCATTGAGGATATAACCTATAGAGTACTAATGTCATCTTGGTTGTTCGGAAATTATTCCGCAAAACAATTGAAGACCTCGCTGTGCTCTTATTGGCCGGCCCAAGATCGCGCGCCACACTAGAGTTGGGCAAGTTTACAAATGTATCGATAATATCGATATCGATAATAGTATTTTTTTACTAATTGTCCTGGAACGCAATTTTTAAAACAAGCTCACCTCTCTGTCTTCGCACTCATCGTTCAATATTAATATCGCTCTTGTACAATTATAAATAAAATGTAAACCACTTTTAAAATAAAAGATTATAAAATTCACCAACAAATTTAATTCCTTACCAATGCAGTCATCTTTTGGTTTATTGAAAAAAAAATACTAATCTGGACCGAAATAATAAAATAAAACTGTCAAAAATTAAAAAATACGAAATTTTTATCAAGGTTACCTACTGTAAACAGTGAACTGTTTCGTTAAATGAATCTAAAATAAACCTACTTTCAATCACAGCGGATTACAGCTAATTTAATTTAAGTGAATACAATCAAAACTTTACAAAAATGATTGTTATTGAAAAATACAAAAAGCAGTTTTTTTCTAAATAAAACCCGCGGGGACACTGGACTGTAATTGTTAGCAGTGGAAGACTTCGGCCCCTCAACACGAACCTCGAAAATTGATTTGATTGATTGATTGGCCCAAAATGATGCTAAAATTGGCTGCGAAGCATGAAATAGTCATAATCATGGATATGTCTATTTCACGTTTCGTGTGTTTTGCCTACCCCATTTGGGAACAAAGGCGTGATTTTATGTTATGTTAACATTTATTTAATTCGGCACCGTAAAATACGAAATACTTATAAATATCGATACATCATTTGATTATTAACAGCGCAACTCTAGTTACACTGTGTATTGACAGAATGAGATGAAGTAATGGGATGACACCTAGGTGAAAGTGAGATGCATAATTATGTGTCATTTTGAATGACCAGTTAACTTGAGCTGCACTAAAATGAATATAAATTGAAAAATGCATGTTTACTGTTAATTACCGGTTAAATGTAACACCGTCTGTTTTCAAATTTGAATTTTTGCCGTTTTTACCACACCAACGAATGGAACAGTACGTCATTACGCAAGTATATTAATTTACATCTAGAAATATGAGGAGTTGCACGCAGATCTGTTGTTGGCTCCATACAGTTTCTGTGACAGTGACACTACACGTTAGTATATTGAAATAAACAAACATTTGAGGACCGGGGTTGCGAACATTGTTTCTCTATAGGTTCTATCCTCTATGACTTGCACTAAATGATATCGTTATGTTTGCAGGTAACGAGGACCAGTTGAGATCGATATTGGACGACATGCTCGGGCCGAGCCACTGCACGTCCACACCGAAGAAGTGGCAGCCAACAATTTTGGTGAGTTGCATCGAGATTTCAGCATACTAGTATTATCAAACCGCGATTAGAAAGGGATTGAGCTCATATGTCATTTTTGAACTAATGCATGATATGACATTGTCAGTGGTAGAGTGTGCAGATAAATTAAATTGTTATTTTGGTACAATGAAGTTTTAAAGCATGGAAAAATGTCAAATTATACAGCGTTTTTTTATTGATTTTTCAACAACTACGGCAATTTTTTGATAAAGCGAAATAATGTGATTAGTGACAGATTGGTCAGATATGATATTACTATTTTTTATTAAACAAATGGCAGTATTTACCGAGAATAGAGTTTAAATAAGCAAATCATATTCAACTAAGTATTAATCTATAAGTCTCTGCACTTATGAAGATATCAAAGATTGGTATAAGATTTTATTTAATAATTTATTAAGTACAATTGTGCTAACGGTACTCTCGAATCCCTTTCTAATTGCGGTTCGATAATATCACAATCAGAACATCTATTGGTACAGTGGTAGAATAAAACATATCGCATGTACCACGCATTTGTGTATAGTTAGTTATACAGCTTCATTAATTTACTAATAAATAAATAAATACAAATGTTTCCCAATGTGGTGTCGGGTTAGAACAACACCTCTCTATTTCTCCAGTGAATGATGTAAGAGGCGACTAAGGAAATCGGTTTAGGTATGTTTTAAGGTGACAGACTAGCAACCTGTCACTATTATACTCTTCGATCTGTTTTCAAACCTCAAATTATGGTAGAAATCTAGAAATGGTTGCGAAGCGTGAAATAGTTATAATCATGGTTTAGTATCTAAACCACGTTTCGTGTGCTCTACCTACCCCCTAAAAATCATACAAAATACTTTAAATTTCGAGTATAAGGGATAAAATATTCCTAATATAGATTTTAGATGGTAAAACAGGTGCAGTAAAGACATTTCATGGAAAAAGCGCCTGAACTTCTCCACTACTTCGAATCTTGCCACGTTAGACGCGACTGTATACAAAATGTTACCACACGCTTAAGGTTCATTAAAACATAATTGCATAATGCCTTATTAACTAATTTGACAAAATTTCAAATGGTCATGATCCCATAATGCCTAAATATCCAATTGACGCATTATTAAAATGAACGAAAGTCATAATGACTTTGACGGAAAACGTCCAGTTCCCAAAACGACTTAATATTGATATGTACATTTCCTTCAAACACCGAAAAGGCAAAATGTCACAGTCTCGAAATACCTAAAAAAATTACAAGCTTTTATTCAGTTTAACTGTCATGATAACTGTGTAGGGGTGTAGGTATAAGATAGAAAAACTTCCAACTAGAAATTAAATGACGATATATACGGCGTACTTTGCAATTTTAATTTAGGTATTTTGGGATTTGGTTGTTTTGCGATGAAGGTGTTTTGATATTTAGTTATTAGACAAAGTCATTTTAAAATTAAGTCCTATCAAAAATTAAGTCCTATCAAAAATCCGGTGTTTTGAGAAAAAATATAGGTATTTTGGGATTTAGCCATATTGACATCAAGTTATTTTGAGATCTAGGTATGTTAGTATTAGGGTATAATGAAATCAAGGTGATATGAGACCTAACCTACCACACTGTCCCCAGGGCATCAAGAAGCACACACTCCTAGAGGCGCTGCTGGCCGTGTTAGTGCGTCAGCTGCGCTGGCAGCGGCTCTACAGCGAGTACCGCGACCAGCTGACGAGTCTGCAGGCGCCGATGCTCAACGGACACTGACCAGTGGTCGACACCCGAGGCAATGTGGTTTAAGGCTGTTTCAAACAACCCCATTGTCCTTAACGGATCTATATCGGGATCCCTAAAGTTTTTTCACCTATTTTTATATTCCCTGATGTCATAATGATCATTTGCCATAAAACTCATATGCCATATTTTTAGTTTCCCTAAACATTTTATTTCAGAAACGATTGTTTTGGCGCTCCTCTCGCTTCGCTCGCTACTTATGGTCATAAAATAAACCTAACCTAACCTAACCTATTTGATTTTTACCCTGCCTAATTGATTCCTGACTATTTTTAAATTATGGGAAATGATTATTATGGCAAGTGATCGTTAGAAATAGTGCCCATTAGGACAAAACAGTTCGGGCAAATGATTTTATGACAAACGATGTTAGGGATCTCGAGGGACACCCACAAAATATTGTACACGTATTTTTTCTTTTATTTGACAAACAATAAATAACGACGATAGGTTCCGAGTGACCTCACTACGTGATAATTTTAATCAGAGCGTGACGTCACAAGCCCCCACTCCGGAAGTTTAATAATCTATGGTATCAATTCTGTACCCTTGTCGATGTTTAATTATTTATTAAACCAAAAAATACGTATTTATGTTTACGCGGGACTTAATCACGGTATTTTTTAATTACCTCTCGACGTTTCGGCCGCGTTACAGCGACCGTGGTCACGAGTTGACTGAAGCGGAGCTCGAAGTTTGTTTGGCAGCCCGGGTCCATCCAACTACTCGCACTTGATTTTCATCAGTAACGGCTCCCCGAACTACCCGCGTTTCACTGATATTTTCCACCGTTCCACTATTACACCTACACACAACAGAGCGTCTAGTGTATTGAAAACGGTGATCAACTCGATATCGAATTCGTTTGCGACTTAACGCGGAATTGTATGGAGACGTCTCGATCGTGGCAGTTGTGCAAACGTTCCGCTGGCGGCGCTGTCTCAAGTTTCCATACAATTTTGCGATAACTCGCAAACGAATTCGATATCGAGTTGATCACCGTTTTCAATACACTAGACGCTCAGGACCCGGGCTGCCAAACATACGTCGAGATCCGCTTCAGTCAACTCGTGACCACGGTCGCTGTAACGCGGCCGAAACGTCGAGAGGTAATTAAAAAATACCGTGATTAAGTCCCGCGTAAACATAAATTTGTGTGAGAATCACAAAAGTTTAAAACATTATTCAAAAAATACGTGTCTTATTATATTTTTCCATGATCTAACTTACAGACAAATTAAAATGATACATTTTTAACTCAGTACATACATATAATCACATACACCCCTATACCCATATGGGGTAATAAGACCACACAATATGGTACATACACAAAAACTAAAATGTAAAATAGTACTGAAATATTAAAATTATGTGCAGGGGTCGGATTTTTCATCGCATGATCCGAGGCAAGAAAACTATGGAGTCGATATTAAAATTAAATTATTATTTAAACCATACTCATACTCATTCATTTAATTAAGAATGAAATTAAATTGTAAATATAATAAATCGTTATGAGTAGAAATAAATAACATTGTAAATAAAAATAAAGTAAAAAAAAAACATTACTTCTATTTTGTGCATCTAGTTTCCAATATCCATAAAACTTGTAGATACAGGAATGAGTGCCTCAAAATCTTGACAAGGTATGGCATGTGCATTGTCGATTTCAAAATTACAATTGTAAAACGAGTAAATAATGGCAACTTTTTCCATATTTTCTGGGTTAAAACTGGTTCTATATTGGTTGAAAATCCACCTGTGACTTGAAAAAGATCGTTCTACATCAACGGAAGTTAGCGTAGCATATTCTAGAACTCGCTCAAATTGTTCAGTACTTGCCATGTGCCTTAATTGTATGAAGTCCGGATTTCTGTTGAGTACACTTTCCAATTTATTCTTGACTATTTCAGGGCCGAAAATTAATAAAAATTAGGTCTTAGGTCGTCTAATATGGTGGAGAATACTATTTACATGTTTTAAAATAGATGCGCGTTTTAATTGCGTTAGCTCTACTCTACAACACACACACGACACAACACATTTCTCATGATCGTATTTTTGATCTTTGTAAGGTCCTATCCAGTACAAAATTGCAGAAACTTGCGGATCACACATGATTGTTTATATAATTATAGCACGCACCGATTGCAATAAATAATTAAGTGACACATCGCGTCGTAAACCATTGACAGACATTGACATACTAAATGATTTATGACAAAGCAGCTAGTACCAGCATTACGTTTACCGCAACAAAGTAGTCTGAACTACTACTAGTAACTAATTTGAAATGTTACAGGGTAAATGTAAGCAAAAGGCTTAATAGTTCTCAAATCATACTACACAAATAATTTTAATTTCATTCAGTAAGATTGATTTTCGATTAACATTTTCGATCTGTCAACCTGCACAAGGGGCAAAGTATTACGGGACTGAGAAAAATTGTGAGTATGAGTATGGATATGAATTAAAAGTTTAATTTTAATATCGACTCCATAGTTTTTTTGTCTCGGATCATGCGATGAAAAATCCGACCCCTGATTATGTGAGTAATTAAGAAGTAATGTAGCTAGGAAAGTAGTAGTAATGTCTGAATTACAAGATCTCACATACATTTTCACGTCAATTGGAAGACAAAAACGTGCTAGCTAATACCCATTATTTTATAGAAAATATGAAATGCTCCTTACCTTCCATTTTTGATGTAAACGAGATTTAAATTTTCTAAAGGCAACGTTCGAGGAAGCATATTTCTATGAGAAGTCCCGATTGTTATCGGCGCGGAAACGACTGCGCGTGAGTCCGACTCGCTCTTGGTTGTTTTATTTTTAATTTTAAATAGATCACTAATTTATTAAGTAAGAACAAAGTCATTATTAAAAAAGCGATTATTTTTGTCGTTACAGTCAAATGTACTGGGGTCGTTTTGTAAAAAGTTGTCCATTTCTTTTTTCTTCATTGAAATAAAAAAAAAATTTTCATACACAGAATCATGGCCGCGTTCGTTACAAATTGAAAAAAAAAAAGTTGTCTCGTATATTTCATTTCCGCTGTCGGCACGTTTGCAGCCTAAGTTTATGAAAAAAGGCATTGACATTGTTTTTTTTTCCTGAATTAATTTTGAAAACCATCGGTACCGATTGTGCTCTTGATTCTGAGTAGAAAAAACCGACTCTCATTTTTCAAAATATGAAAAAAAAGACTACAACTTTTTATAAAATGACCCGCTCAGCTGTAAAATCCTAAATTGTTTTGTACCCGTCATTAAATTTAAGAATAATCGTGTTCATATCAATCTTATGAAGTAACCAGAGACTAGTAAGACTGCGACAGTCCATGCTAAAGCCTTAGCGATCTTTTGGGAGGTCTCTCATCATCATCATCATCATCATCATCACATTATATCATCCCTCATCAGGGACATAGGGCTTTCAGAAGAGATTTCCAACTATACCGATCCTGCGGGATCTTCTAGCTCCATCCAATCGAGGCCAGTTGATACCTCTTTGTTGACTGTGTAGCGCCCTAGCGCCACCTATTATCGAATAGCTGAACTACTTTCTATAAACTTCCATGGTATACCCAACTATCAATAACAATCCTACATCCCGCTAACGAAGTTTCGACGTTCGGTTGCATAAATACAAATTCCAACTTCCTCTCTGTGGACTTCGGTCCCCAGGCATAACATCTGCCTGGTGAGAGATCTTTCTATTGGAGTATTTCCCAAAACTATCCATTGTAGGCATTGAGGATAGAACCTATAGTATAGAGTACTAATGTCATCTTGGTTGTTCGGAAATTATTCCGCAAAACAATTGAAGTGATCGCTGTGCTCTTATTGGCCGGTCCAAGATCGCGCGTAACGCTAGTGTCTTTTTCTCTACTGTCATTGGCTCTGTACAGTTTCTGTGACAGTGACGGTGACGTTTAGTATGTTGAAATCAACAAACTATTTGCGGACCGGGGTTGCGAACATTGTTTCTCTATAGGTTCTATCCTCTATGATTGTAGGCAACGACAGAATTCCACAGACAAGCTGTGTTCCCTGTGTAGTAAATTAGTTCCTACGGAATTCCGTAAGATGGCGACACTTAAGTTTGGTCGGGCTTTGTCATGCGTCTTTCCGAAAGGTTGGTAGTTTTGTAAATTCTAGTCTCTGGAATTAGGTTTGGAGATGGATGCCTTGGATGCTTGTAGGATGTGAAAGTTGGATATTGTTGTTGTGTGGAATAATTGTAAGGACTGCCATCTGCAGTAAAAACCTTTGTTTTTTATACTTAGACGTAATCAAGGAATTTGATGATCAGTTTTATTAACCTTTTATAAGAAATGCTACGATTACGTGCTATTCAAATTACAAATGAAGGCATTGTGAAAGTCATAGTAAAAAGGTTCCAAGTAGCCTAGGAATCATATTCCTTTACTGTGCTTATGCAAACAGTCCTACGACAAGTCTCAAAATTGTAATGCTTGTACAAACACTTTTTTAATAGTTGTTTTTTCTCTCAAATTGAAAAAAAAAACAGATATTATGTACAAGTCTTTGTAAAACTGCAACAAAATGTTTAATATATTTCCCTCCCGACTAATGCCTTGATCACACGTACCGAGTAGAGAGCCAAGAGAGTGTTCTCGGCCGAGTACTCGGTTCGTGTGTTCTATGAAAACAATACTACACACGAACCGAGTACTCGGCCGAGAACACTCTCTCGCCACTCTACTCGGTACGTGTAACGACCCCATAAATGTTACCATTATGCTGGTTGCATTATCCCGCTGGACGGTAATGGAATCCAAAATTGAATTGTTTGTGGGTTCGTTTCCTTTTGCATAAATACATACGTCCATTTGATCTTTACTTGCGGTCAAAAACCCGCAGCACTACTGTCTATCGCGCTCGCAATCAACCGCTTAAAATTTGACAGGTCGAAACCGATCTCGCTTTTCAATAGAAACAGATAGTAAGGTAAACGTCCCTGTGCTCGACGCTGACCCAATACTTGGCACTTGCAACCTTATGTCATAGTAAGACAGGTGACTAATGGGTGTCATCGACTGGGTGTTGAGGCGTCGAGCATTGGTACTTTTACCTTATCCTTTAAAGGTCGCGCGGTCAGTTAAGATCGCTCGGCAAAATTAGAAGTGGTATGCGCAGTTATAAATAAAAGTTATAAATAAGTCTTCGGCTTCCGAGGAGCGAGGGAGCTGTAGATCAGTCGCACTTTAGGTCCCCGCGCTGACCCCAATGCGCCGATTACCCCACTAGCTTCGCCGAGGGATCTAAAGCGCGATGTGTAACGTTATGTTATGATGGACGAAACCCACACGGGTACGTTTGAAGATAATCGAACGAATGATTTACCAAAACACGAAAACGTTTTACCAAGACGCTCGGAATGACGATCGCTTTCCTCTGTCAAATCCAAGACGATTGCGGGCGCGATAGACAATAGCCCCGCAGATTTATGCCGGAGGATTTATAACAAATTCTCATTATAATTTTATTCGGAGACCACTTTAATATACACAGTTTAAAAGTAGTCTCCATTGTTAGTTAAGTATTACTTTTATCGCCCTTTTTTATAACACACTCGCAGTACAATATTGTCAAAGTAAATGCCTTCGGCTAAGTACTGCGACGTGGGATTTAGTTTTATGCCAACATTGTATATTCTTGATGAAGTAACTCGACTGTTCCTGGTATGAAATATAAACTATGCGAATGAATTTATAAAACTGTATTTTTATTGCATTGCCATTGCGCTAGAGATATTCCCAAAGTTCTTTCTCAATCCCTTTACATTTTTTTACTGAGTGATGGGACTGCTACATTTGTACAAAGTTTCTTTATAAGTTCCTTGTCAAATAAATCTCGCCAGAGAAGACTCCAGTGGAGACTCCCGTGGACTCGTAGGGACCCCCGGACCACATTGGGAATCACGACCCTAGTTTGTTCAACGAACAGTATTGTGTATATGACTTAAGGCCCTGATTGACAGGCGAGTAAAACCGACGGTTTTATGGCTCGTCGGTTTTACTCGCCTGTCGATCAGGGGCTTTACTCCATGTTTTCTATTGTTTCTTCAGACGTTTTGAGTATTTTTTTTAGGGTAAATTAGGAAAGGTGTTGTCCATAAAACGTGTACCTTTTCTGTTTAATAAATACCCATACATTAGGTAAGGAAACTTTATAAATCCCAAATAAATAAAAGAATAATAATAAAACCTGGATCAGAAAAGGACACATTTCGTTGAAAAACGCTCGTAAAGGACGGCCAATGCAAACAACCATAATTTATATCACAATAATTTATTTTTACAAATTAGTTATGGATCACAACAGCTCTCACGGTGCAGCGAGACAACGTGACGACACCTGCGCGGTCTCCGGCCGACAGGCGGGTAAACTCTTACAAACACGAACAGGGAACACTATAAGAGGAATTTGCGACTAATTTTGGTCCCACAGGATAAGCGCGGCAGTATCATGTTAAACTACCTACATGTTAACATCATCTAAACACTTAAACTAGTACAATGTCACGTGAAGTGATCGACACAGTAACAATTTTATTATCTAAAATAATATCGCTGAAAACGCCGCGGGGGCTCGTAGATTACGCAACGACGAGTAAACGATACACAGTCGGGTTACAAAAATACATTATTGTGATAGTGGCACAGGAAAAAGAAAAAACCAAAGGACAAAAAAGACTTGTTATTTTTGAAAGCTCGCGAGTCGCGTAATCGACAAACGCTCCCATTTTCAATAAATAAACACCGAATCGTTTCGTCTATTTACAAGGACGTTCCCAGCCGCCGAACAACACATTTACATGCCCACTGTCGGGTCGTAGAATTATGCATTTTGTACCATCGATGTAGGAGCGCGATCTGCGGACGAACTCGGCTCGGGCCGCTCCCTCGCGCATTTGCTAAGCAAATTTATCATTAGACAACAGAAACACACCACAACCATCATCAGTTAATCAGACATTAACTACGTGTGAGTTGGCAAAGTTTTTAGTCTGTTTCAGACCGCTATATTTATAAAGTAAGGTTAACATCACTGAACAACGCACATTTTAGAATCGTGTTAATCATGGCATCGTATGGCATCACTAAGATTCTATATTATTTAATCTCATCATTGCTTGTGAGGAAAATAACTATGGATCATAATAGTACCGTAGTCTGACAAGCTCGGGCGCGAATGAGAGGCGGTGGCGGAGGCGAGCTAACTAGCGACGCGCGATGTTTCCCCCCTCTCCTCACCACAACCTCTTATTAATCGCGCCCGAAATTGTCGAAATAACAAATCTTCCGTCGAGTTAACACTTGTCTTCAGCGATATTTCAGCTCGACAGGCAATGATCCAGTTTTAGAACTGAAAAATTTGAGCCACATTCTAACGCCTTTCGAAGGTATATTTGTACTTATAGGACCCTATTAGATTTATAATATCAAATCAGAGGATAACATTTCATTAAGTAAGAGAAACGGCACGAGTTCGCGAAATCGGGCCCCTACCACATTAAAAATATACAACTCTCGCTAGCCTAACTTAACGCTAAAGTATTTACATCTCTGCGCTCCGGCGTCGCCTCAAAGGCCCGTCGGCGCAGTCGGGCTCAGCACTCCTCAGCTACGAAGTCAGGCACTCACGGCACCCGTGCTGCCTCTTTCTAATGCAACGTTCCAGAAAGGGACGCAGAGGGCCTCGCTGGCGTGCTCGCAACATTTCATAGTCGCTAGATGTCAAATCATTTGGCATCTGTCAAACAGACATTGCCTGTCAGAGACTTGACAATTTTGGCTGTTTCACTAGCACAATCGGCAACACTTACACAATCTGTCAGATTTCTAAACTTGAAAAACAATTCTTATGCTACTTCGATAAGGCATTTTTAACTGGAGAAACTTGTCAAACGTATAATCGCGTTGCCGTTTGCGCTAGACTAGTGGATCGTGTTTGACAGCTGTCAAATTGACATAACATGAATGACATCCAGCCACCTAAAGCCCGCTTGTAAGCATGCAACAGAACTGTCGTCTCCACGACACGTAACAATAATAACTAAGTACACGCACGCAGCACTTGCGTTCTATAATACATTGCTGTTCTAACTAGAAGACACTTGGCGGTCCCCCGCAACCATCGCCATTGTGGAAAACGCGCCATCAACGATAAAGAAGAGACTTTAGTCTCGACTTTATATCTACGAATGCAATATTTAATAGCTATCTTCGTCCAACGACAATGGTTGCTACAGCCGGTATTAATTAAGAGTAGCGAAAGTTTTTTTTATAAACTGGCAATAACATCACAAAAACTAGTCATTCCGATAGTAGTGACGTTTTGATGTTTTTCTTTTAATTATTTCCGTTACTAAAAAGGCAAAGTCCAAAAGCCATACAGCCAAATCTTGTTTGTTATCGATGTTTTGAGTTGTGAAGGTATTTAGGGTAAATTGCACGGTCAACTATTGGAAGAAGGGCGTTTGATCTATTGTCTATGATATGGTTAGGGCGTCTCGTGTTCACACAATACATCCATGCCCCAACGGTACGGAGACCTCTACAAAGTTCAAACTATTCCTCTACGAACGTAGACTGTGCCAATCACCATAGCAACACAAGACGATTCAACCCTCAACTCAAGCGTAACTTTAGGAACACATTCGTCTTTGAAACTTAAAGTTGTTTTGTATTCGTCTTATATACAATAATTTTACATACTGAGCTGGTGATAATTGCGTGAACATTTCCAAAACTACACTGGTCTTAAAAGGACTAACGTGCTCTTGTACTATTTTGTTAACAATTTTGTAGTTGCCAATCCATGATATTTACATACATACATACATACATATCCTCACGCCTGTGTTCCCAAGAGGAGTAGGCAGAGCACATGAATTCAAGAATCCAGTGCCATACATACATACATACATACATATTCTCACGCCTGTATTCCCATGAGGGGTAGGCAGAGCACATTAATTGAAGAATCCAGTGCCACGTTTAGCAATTTCAGGGTAACCAGATAATTAAACGTGATATTGCAGTGACAGGTTGCTAGCCCATCGCCCACAATACACTAACCCTTTCCCAGAGTCGACTCTTACGACACCCACGGGAAGAAAGGGGGTGGTGCTATTCTAACCCGGCACCACACGGGAATGATATTTTTATCGCGATAAAAAAACTTTCCCGTCTCTAAATCAACTCCAGCCTTTAACTACAGCGCCATCTAGCGTCAGCTGCGCGAACCGCGCAGGCAGCACAGCCGCTAGCAGATGAGCGCGCGGTCGGGCGGCGGCGGGCGCGGGCGCAGCCGCAGGCAGGGCGCCGGCGCGGGGCACGCGGGGCACGCGGGGCACGGCGCGCACGGGGGACACGTGCCGCAGCCGCCGCATTCTGGAAGCTTCGCCGGCTTCTCGTAGTCCGGCTGGAACTTCTTGCACAGCGCCAGGACGGATGGAGGGTGCGGGACTGACTTGCGGGAGACCTGCGGCGATTTATACAAAGTTAACCAAGAATTGCTACAAACTCAAATTCCCAAATGAGACAAACATTTCCACCTCCAGTCGTAAATGACTTTATTAACCAGTCAGAAAAAAAATGCACATTTGGTGTGGGCTAAACTCCCATCATGTAGGTACCCAAATTGTCCACCAGGCATTAAAAACATACAACATACATGATCGGCCAACAAAATTTAGAAGAATGGTCAGGGTTTTTTTTTTTCAGTATTGTAGTGGACACCTAAAGTACGGTCGCGGAGAATTGACAAATTTGAGCGTTGACCGTTGAGCGCTGCTATCTTTGCCGAACGCGTGCATTAATGTTGCAGTCACATGAGCACGTGCGTCGGATTGCCACGCGTACGTTAAAGTTAGACAGCAGCGGGTCAATGCTCGAATTCCGCTGTGCTCCGCGTCCAGTCTTTAATCAAACTTATTACCTTAAAATTTATAAAAACAGCTTTTTTTTCATATTATAGTGGACACCTAGTACTTACTGTATAGTATTTAGTATTTTGGTAAATATTCGGGCATTTGAACCGCTGTCATTATTCTCAACACTTTTTTATCAGATTCTTTGAGAAATGTGCACAAAATAGTCTAGTGTGTACCTATCTATGAGCCACAGACACTATCATCATCAGCCTATACATATACGTCCCACTGCAGGACACAGGCCTCCTCTCAGTATGAGAGGGCTTGGGCGATAGTTCCCACGCGGGCCCAGTGCGGATGTGGAACTTACAGACACTATATAACTCACTGATTTTACCGATTTCTTAAGAAATCTGATAAAAAAAGTGTTAAGAATAATGACAGCGGTTCAAACGCCCGAATATTTACCCATTTAACGTATAGGCATAGCGTAAGGTGTGCAGTAATTACCAGTATCCTCACCTTGGGCGTGGAGGGCGCGTCGGGGCAGGGCGGCGAGGCGTCCCGCGCGTGCGCGTGCTTCAGCGGCTTGCAGTCTTCCGTCGGCGAGGGCGCGCGCTCTGCCGACACGGGAGAACGTTAATATAACATACATACATATTCTCACGCCTGTATTCCCAAGAGGGGTAGGCAGAGCGCATGAATTCAAAAAATTCAGTGGCTCGTTTAGCAACTTGAGGGTAACCAGATGGTCAAACGTGATATTGTGGTGACAGGTTGCTAGCCCATCGCCCACAATACACCAACCCTTTCCCAGAGTCGACTCTTACGACACCCACGGGAAGAAAGGGGGAGGTGCTATTCTAACCCGGCACCACACGGGATAGTAAACGTCGCTGTATAATATGAGTATTGGGTTGGCACCCAAAACCAATTCTATGTCACGATGAGCAGCCACTTGGAGCGTACTTTTTAGGTTTAAAGTGTGATTAGAGGTAAAATAAAGCGTACCCTAGGAATCGAGCATTTCTGTGTCACTAACTAACTAGGGTAGTAGGCATTATTTTAATTTCAGTTTGTGTTCTATGGTGGAATCAACTTTCAATGCGAATCCTATCAACACTACTAGCAACAATGCTAAAAGTTTGACACACACAACGTCCGTTTGAAATTTAAGCATACTTAAACCAAAGCAGAAACTGTTTAAATTCGATTTTTTTACACGGAAGATTAATTTTCTAGGGGTTGTGTCTTTTCTAGTATACAATTAAAACTCTCTATTAATTCCCTGAATGTCGTTAGAAGTGACTAAGAAAACAGAATATCCACCCTTGCCTTAAACATTTTCCTAGGACCCGTCAGCAGTGTACAAGACCAGCTAAAAAGATAGTGATCAGACACTTTCACTAATCCCGTCACTCTCCATTTACCTTATTGATAGTTTATAAACAGACCTATCAATATTCACTACCTTTTTTTTTAAACCCACTACTAACATACAGCACACCGCACCCATTATCTTCCTTCATTACCACTCCCCTCCCAAAAACCAAAACTACCCCTCACCTTTATCTTCCTCGTGGCTTCCATTGGTCCCGTTGGTCCCATTGACGCCATTGCATCCGTTAACTCCATTATGGCCATTGAGGCCGTTGTGGCCGTTGTGGCTCTGGTCCTCGTCTTCAACCGCATCGCTGGCGTCGCTGGCGTCGAAGCCGAGCCCGACGATGGCGCGCGGGATGTCAGCGTCGTCTTTTAGCCAGGGGTGCTCCAGGCACTCTTCCACTGTAAGACGACCCCTGGGGAAAGAGGAATTGCACATCAGACGCTATACCACAGATATTGAGGCGTAATAATATTGCCGTCTTTTTAGCGTCACCTACTTGCTGTAGACCTTTCAAGAGGTATCGCCGGTGAAGCGTACCTAAACTTCGGAGAGGACCTCCCCTGGCTAATACACAACGATCCGTCTACAATGAATCGACTCTGCACAACACATCTGTAAAAGTGCAAATCCTGAAGAGCGTCATAAAACGTCCAAACTTTTATTAAAAGAAAGCGGCAGCAAGGCTTGATGTTTTAGTTATCGTCAGCATGTGAATTTTTGTTTTACTGTATAAATCGTTACGGGTTCTTTGGCAAGTATTTTATGAGTCTATCAGCGCTTTCGGAATAACGTTTGAGCCAAGAAAAATGGGATTCAAAAAACTATTCAGTGTCGATTTAACCAAAGGAGAATAAAAAAATGTTTAATGATAAATTCGGGTAAGAGTGCCTTATTTTAAAACTAAATTTTATTCACCTTTGATTGAATCGGGTCTTAAGACAAGAAATTTTTCCAAAAAAAAGAATGCTGAAGTCGTAAAAGACCACAGGCTCTGTAAAGGTACACTTCCACCATGTTACAATAGAACGATACTCACTTGGGGTCGACGACGAGCGTGTCCCGGATGAACTGCTGAGCGCGCGCCGACACGCCGCGGAACAGGTCGCGCGGGAAGCTCAGCTGGCACTGCGCGATGTTCAGGTACGTCTCCTGCAAGACAACGAGAGGGTTTAGTCAAAATGCAAAGTTCAAAACTTTATTTCTGAAAATTCTTCTTGGCAATATGATGGTCTTTCCGAACCGCTTCGGAAAGACCATCATATTGCCAAGAAGAATGTGCCGCAAGAAAACGGGGCAGGCAGAGGGCATAAAACGTGGCATGGAAAAATCCGTGACTATTTCTTGCTTCGCAGCCACTTCCAGCATAATTTAACTTTTAATATGAAAGAGGTACAATAGTGACAGGTTGCTAGCCTGCTGCCTAAAGCATACCTAAACCTGTTTCCTTAGTCGCCTCTTACGACATCCACGGAAGCATTGGAGAGGTGTCATTCTACCCCGACACCGCACGAAACATTAAAAGCCGAAACATTAAGTAGCGTAGCCACTCCCAGAACAATTTCAGGGTTGAAGATACAAACGCACTGACAGCCGAAACTCGTCGGGAAACGTCGCCTGGCCATTGGGCTATTCAGCCACACCTACGTAGTTCTTATCCATTAGGTTCTATAGTAACATTCTCTCGAGGTAGTTTCCCGGTTTCCCATCCCAAGATACCCTGACAGCTCACCTGTTTGGTGTCGCCAGCGAACGGGGAGTACCCGCTGACGAGGACGTACGCCAGCACGCCCACCGACCACATGTCTGCTGCCAGCGACAAGGGCTCGTAGGACAGGATCTCTGGCGCTGGAAGGAAGAACAGGTTCCACTTATACTCCTGGATCCTCATTCGACAGCCTAAGACCACTAGGTTTTAAACATATTTAGGAGTAAAAATATTGCTGCCTATTTCTACCGTGACCTACTTACTGTTACTGTTGGCTGAGCGTACTTAAACTGCGGAGTGAACCTCCCATGCTAATACCAGCCAATTCAAAATTAGCACAACAATATGTCATTGAAAAAAATGTGGTAGGACATTTCTTCGAGCGTTTCAACCGTCTCATTCATCTGGCCACTTTTTTGTAAAAATGGAAGAATATTATGATACCATCATATAGTCATCTACGAGGGGTGATTGGAAAGTTCGCGGCCTAGGTATGAAATCTAATCCAAAGATTTTATTTATCATTTTTATTTCTTTACGTAGTCCCCGTCGAGATCTTTGCTCTTGTTCCATCTGGAATCCAATGACATTACGCCACTTTTGAGGACACTTTCCTCCAGGCCTTCAAAATAGGCATCCACTTCAGCTTGGACCTAGTGGCCGGTTAATTTTTTTTTACCGCCCATGTGTCCATTTTGGACGGCCGGATAGCCCAGCGGTCAGAGAACCTGACTGTGAAGCTTGAGGTCCCGGGTTCGATCCCCGGTCGGGGCAGATGTTTGTATGATGAATACGAATGTTTGCTTTCGAGTCTTGGGTGTTTATCTATATATAAGTAAGTTTATCCGTTGTCTAGTACCCATAACACAGGCATTAAATTGCCTACTTTGGGACTAGGTGATTGGTGTAAGAATTGTCCAGTGATATTTATTTATTTATTTTATGTGTTTTTTTTAAGTTTGGAAACAGATGGAAGTCCGATGGTGTCAAATCAGGTGAATAAAGTGGGTGGGGCCATAATTCAAACCCACAGTTGTGAATTTCTGCCATCGATTTTACTGACGTGTGCACACGAGCATTGTCCTGGTGAAAGAGAACTTTTTTTGTCAATGATCCAGGTCTTTTTACTTTCAGTTCCTCTCGTAATCGGCGTAAAAGGTCGCAATAGTAGTCCAAGTTTACATTGATACCTTTCTGGAGATAGTCAACCATTATCCCTCCCTTATTACTCCCTTTGCATCCCAGAAGACTGATGCCATGACTGTATTCGCCGACAAAATGGCCTTTGTCTTCTTTGGAGGCGGAGATCCAGCACGAACCCACTGTTTTGATTGCTGCTATATCTCGGGCGTTTAGTGGTAGACCCATGTCTCATCCATAGTAACATACCTTTCCAAAAAGTCCTGGGGTCAGCTTCATACAAGTCGAAACAGTCGCGTGAAATTGTTAGACGAGTGATTTTTTGTTCCACTGAAAAGTGCTTTGGAACCTATCTCGTCGATACCCTCGAAAGGCCTAATTCGGTGACTATAATGGTTTGGGTTCTTTCATATGAGATACCTACGATGTCAGCTATTTATCTTGCCTTTAATCGTGGATCTTTCATTAGAATCTCACATATAATTGCCACATTATGTGGATTGGTCGCAGTGGTTGGTCTCCCGGGGCCATGGTCATCTGCGATGCTGACTCGACCCCGCTTAAATTCAGCTGCCCACTTTTTTACCATCGTATTTGATGGACAGGATTGCTACAATGTATACTGCATATCTTCAAAAATGTCTTTCGAAGTCAATCCTTTTTTATAGAGATATTTAATTACAGCACGATGCTCCAAATTGTCCATTATGAAAAATCTGTTAACCCGTATTTTTAAATCAAACGTAAAAAATATTTTAAATATTGTCTTATACTTGAACTTTCGCGGGATGACATCTGAATAATGACAGTTCAAAATGGCAGCATAAAAAAATTAAAAACTTTTTTTTTTATGCTCAGGCCGCGAACTTTTCAATCAGCCCTCGTATTAGAAGAACAGGAACTCTTAACAAATAGTCAAAAACGATATCAAAATCTGCAGCAGATTCGTATAAAATCTAGCCAGATGAAACGCTCGAATAAACGCCCGGTAGAGCCATAAGCTTGTCTAGATGGATGCGCTATGAAACTCCCGGCTCTTCACATTCCGTTTCGGAACACGACCCGTGGCAAAACACTTTCTACCCTAGAATTTTAAAGTCGCGCAGTTATAAATAATCGAAACCGTCGCCGCCGCGGACCGCTGCACTCCGTCTGCGAATGCGATCGCGTGCGGCCGCCGCGTTACTTATCTCGGCGAAACGCAATTAAGAAATATAATTGGAGCGAGATTTGTCATTCGAACGGGATAACGTATCGCGATTTCGTTTCAACCGTTAACGGTTTATTTATAAAATCGATAGGCTCTACGGGGGCTCGCGACTGCCAACTGGCGTCTCAGTCGATGCAGTCCAATTGGATTTGCATAAGATTTCCCAGGTGAAACAAGATCAATCAATGAGGTTTCTCCCGAGGTTTAATCAGGGGCTATTCTCCAAGAATTAGGGGGAAGCTTTGTACTCGATCTTGTTAAAGCAAAAAGAATCAGAGGCGCTTTTAGCTTAAAATACGAATGCAATCAAAACACAATCAAAATTAAAGTAAGTAAGCCGTAAGAGGCTTTTTTATAAGTCTTTTTTACCCTACCAGCGCTTCGAAAAGACGATTGCCAATCTATAAATGTTGTGCAAAACCATCAATCAGGATGGTGGTTGTGCAAAATCTATTAATTCTGACAGGAATGAATACACAAAGATGGTGCAAGTTTTTGTGCAAACCCCACACCACACACCAACATCATCCATTAAAACAGTAGCTTCAAACACTCACCAACATAGTCCCTCGTGCCCAATATCTCCCGGACGTGCGCCCCGGGCTGTATGGCGCGGCTGATGCCAAAGTCGCAGATGAGGAGCTCCTCCCCCTCCGCTGTCAGCAGCAGGTTCTGGGGCTTCAGGTCCAGGTGGGCGATGCGGCGCGCGTGGAGATGCGCCAAGCCCTCCAGGACATGGCGCAGGGCGCGGCGCGCTGCGCCCTCCGAGAGACGCTCTTCTTCGTCGAGGAGGCGTTGCAACTCGCCGCCCGCGCACAGCTCCAGTACTATGGCCACTTCTGAACGGGTTTCGTATACCTGGAATTGAGTTTTGAAGGAGTTATAATCGGGGCAAAAGACACGTCTGTCAAAACGACATTCACTTGCGGCTGTTACTTATGGTGAAAACTAGGATCCTCTTTTATGATGCATACAATAGAAATGTAGAAGACCAGGTTGAAGCTAGTACAGCTCAACAATATCAGTCCAGCGAAACTCCAGAGTCACACTTAGCTTCCGTAGTAAGTTTTACTACTTACACCTTAGTGCCCGAAGGAGTTGAATACTGCTCTCCTCATCTTCAGCGCACAGAGCGCTAGCACGGCCACCTCGTGCTGGATCTCGCGCGTGCTGTCGGCGGCGCGACCTCTAACAACTTCTGATACCCAAAGTACGCCCCAAATACTATCAAATCCAGGTCGTCTCACCTCATGCAGCCGCACGACGCGCGTGCAGCCGGCGCAGAGCGCCAGCACGGCCACCTCGTGCTGGATCTCGCGCGTGCTGTCCGCGGCGCGCCGCCGCTTGCGGATGAACTTGGCGGCGTACTCGGCGCCGGACACCAGATGCCGGATCTTGCGGACTGAGGCGAATTTACCCCTGAAAAGAGGAGACGAGGTGTTTAAGTAAATGAAGATAGCATGTCGACTTTGATGGCCGGAGTCGCTAAAGTTTAAGGTTAATTTATAGATTTCATGTCTTGCTGTACTTTTGCTTTCCAAAATAGCATTACAAGTTGTAGTACCTATTAAAATTAAAGCGAAGTGCATGCTCACAGACAACATAGTCTATTTTGTCTCACAATTGGTCAAAAAATACGTAAAAAGAAGTATGAAGTTAAAGAGGATGCCGCGGGGACATAACTTCGAGAGTCCTCATACAAAATGCAACTTATAAACGCAATATTCGCCTTGGGATCGAATGCATTGGTCACATCTTTCAGAATCCTTACGGGCACTTCGTATACACAAAACAAAAGAAAAGAGTTCAGAATTATTCCTAACAGATAAGAATATGAAAGGTTTACAATTCATCGTATTAGACTTAGACGTGATCGGAACATGATTAGTGATTACTATGTAAAGTGAACTGGACAGTAAATAATTAATCCAATAACTCGCAACTTAGCAACGGCCGCAGCCATATCCGTTTATAAATCAATGGTAAATCGCTATATAAAGGTACGGAGTAATGTTAAGTATTGTGTGGAGCGTGAGTCACCGCGCCGTATGGCAGGGCAGCCAGCAGCCGCCCAAGATGGCGCGGCTGAGGCTATGCAAAGGACAGCCCAGGTTAGGCCTTTGTGAAGAAAGCTAATCTATATCTGGGCATTTCTTTAATTTTTTGCAGCGACATTTTTTGCAAAATTATTGTGCAAAATTAGGGAATTGAAAAAATTATAATATCGATGATGGATTTCAATTATTTTCTGTATAGTGGTCGGTGATAAACTTGACCAGATTTAAAGTGTCACTTACATTATGTTTAACTACCTATAACTAGAGAAATGTTAACTAAACGTCATGAAAACACGATGTTTAGGAACATGTTAATCAAAAGTGCCTGACTATGCACCCTTTGGAAACAACTACATCAGCGAGCAACACAAAACTCATTCACAAACACTTACTAGCACTACGCACTTCGGATGTGCAGTAAGGTGTCATACACACATACATACACAAGCCAGCAAGTGTAAATGGTCCAACGCGTTTGCTAGCGGGGCATAAATCTGCTTTTGCGCAATTAGGCGCGTCGGCGCGCGCCGCCCGCGGCGCCTGCGCCGTCAACGCGGCCCTAGGCTTCCCACACGATGGGATACTTCAAGGAAATAATAGCCTACGTCGGCCGGGAAATGAGGAATAGGACGGAAGGTATCGAATTGACTCACTATTGAACATATTAATATTACTATTACCTATTTACTGTGAACGCCATGGTGACATTACATTGCTTGACAAAGGGAGTTTTCGCACAGATTGGCAAACAATAACGAGTGTGTAACCGCGTATGTCAAAGACGTATGCATACGCGCTGAAAAATGCGCTAGTCTGTAGCCGTCCTAACCCTAAACTAGCAACCTATACAGTGGAATATGCAGGATTATGTTATTTGTATTCTGAAATTTCTGAATCAATCACCTGCATCAAAAAAATTTTCATACGATATTTCATAATAGAATTTCAGATCGTCTTGAAAAAACTGTTGAAAACAGAACGCTGCGAAGTGATCTTCGATCTGACCAACTTTCAAAACATTTACTAGTAGGTATACGTTAAATTTCAAATTTTCAGCCTCCTCAGTGCCTATCGCTTTCGCTCGCTTGACAGCAAAACAACTTTGACCATAAAATTTCAAAGCCAACCCAACAAAGACTAAAACGTGCATTTCCATTTGTCCTGAGTTTTAACAGTGACATAGTCACCCTACCCAGGAACGCAGCCGGCGACTGCCGCGAAATAGTTCGAGAGCACTTAGCTCTTCCCGCGCGGCATCAGTTTCACTGGAGGCGTAAAATCATCATTAAAACGGTTCCCTATCAAAAACGTTGACAAATGGCTGTCGAGACACGCAAAAAGTTGAACACGAGCCAAGTCTATAATAATTAAAATTGTGCAGATAAAATAGATATCCGTACGAAAAACTCTGTCAACCTGTTTTATTACTTTTAGAGTCGTTAGTTTAAGACGTATTGTTTTATAGATCTTTGGTGAAAATATGAGAACCACAATTACTACCAAACATGTACCACCTTCTTAAACAAATCTGACTAATTCCATTCTGTATAATAATGTAATTTACTATGTACATACTCGTAATGATTGTAATCAAGGAATTTGTGTCAATTAGGTAGATATTAATTTTCAATAGTTCAGATAGAAGATAAACATTTTTCATGACAATTATTTGTTTTGAAACTTCAGTATTATCAAAGTGGTAAAGTGAAATTTTTGCTGATACTTGGCTATAGTTTGTGGCTAGAAAAAATCGACAATCAGTCATTCCGGAACTACGGTGCAGCTGGGGTTGCCACCCGTATTATATTTCAATCCGTTATACTATGTTATAGAAAAACTAGCTTTTGCCCGCGGCTCCGCTCGCGTTAATTTCGGGTTAGCACAGAAGAGATAGCTCATCCCATATACCAATTTATAGCTTTCTACATATAAAATTGCGGTATTCTCCACAAACTTCCACCTCTCACTTTAGTGAAATGGGGAGTTTTGAAGAGACAAAAAGTAGCCTATGTCACTCTCCATCCCTTCAACTATCTCCACCCAAAAATCACGTCACTACGTCGCTTCGTTTAGCCGTGAAAGACTGATAAACAAACAAAGTAAACAAACACACTTTCCCATTTATAATATTAGTATGGATTTTAATTTATATCCCGTGTGGTGCCGGGTTAGAATAGCACCTCCCCCTTTTTTCCCGTGGGTGTCGTAAGAGTCGGCTCTGGGAAAGGGTTAGTGTATTATTGTGGGCGATGGGCTAGCAACCTGTCACTGCAGTATCACGTTTGATCATCTGGTTGCTCTGAAATCGCTAAACGTAGCACTGGATTTTTGAATTCATGTGCTCTGCCTACCCCTCTCGGGAATACAGGCGGAGGATATGTATGTATGTGTATTTTAATTTTGCGCGCTATTCGAGGGCGTTTTAGTAAATAGTAAAAAGACAATTAATCTTCTTTGACGAATCAAAGCTGAAGAGTTTGTTTGTTTGTTTGTTTGAACGCGCTAATCTTAGGAACTATCGGTTCGAACTGAAAAATTATTTGTGTGTTGGTTAGACCATTTATTGAGGAAGGCTTTAGACTATATAACATCACGCAGCGACTAATAGGAGCGAAGAAAATATTGGAAAATGTGGAAAAAACGGGGGGGAATAGCATGGGAATAGTCACTCATCCACGCGGACGGAGTCGCGGGCACAGCTAGTTATTCATAAACCAACAATGTACAGATGTAGTGAGAAACTATTTTCCTTCGTAATTTTTCGGAAAAGTTCGTATTTATCGTACTCTCTCAAATAGCTTCAGTACCCATCTTAAAGCCGTAGGGGTAAGTCGCATCCGCAGACCAATATGTATATAGAGTGGATAATACGCAATCCAAATATTCGCTATAGTATCATTATTTTCAAATTACTTATAAAAACGTTGTATAGCCATGCTAAAACCTCGAAAACGGTTGTCCTTTTAATTAATGTTTTAAAGTGGAGATAATGTTTGATTTACTAGTGACAAAAAAACTGAGTTGATATTTTCAAAGTTACAGGAAGTGGTTGTAACATCTCTATATTATACAATCACATTATTCATTTTGACATTTTTGACACTAAACAATAAAGTTCCATATTAATGGATATGAGAATGTCACTGATTTAATACGATCATTCATTGACAGTTCGGATGTCATCGTATTCCGATAAAGATCCGAGTTTTCCCGAAAGAAAATAGTTTCTCACTACATCTGTATCAAAACATCTAAACATCCAAATAGGTTTTATGTGGCCAAGTGGCTAGCTGGCTGGTGATAATATGCCGTAAATAATGTCAAAATTTGTCAGTTCAGTATAAATTTTGACAGCCGCGTATCTTAGGGAATAAGGGTTAATTTATTAACGAAATGTAAGTAACTTTCGCCGTAACGACATTAGTGCTGAATAATATAAAGTACCTATTTTACTCGCAAAAAAGCGGGAGACGTATGAAAATCAGCGGCGCTTCCGTCGTTCTTGAGCTAAATAGAGAAGGTTTTAATAAAAACGCGTAAGATGTATGAAATATTGCGGCGCTTACTGTTTTTTGGAGTTGAAAAATTTGTATGGGAGAACGATTTTTTAGTTTTTTAGTATGTTACACTATTTTTTTCCACACTTTCTCATCTTACAAACCTTCCCTGAACTTCAACGAACATTTTAAAAAAAGAATTGGCCAAATCGGTTCGTGCGTTCTGGAGGTATTTCGTCAGGAAGGAAAACACGACTTATTTTTATATAGTAGATAATGTAGTATGAAAAATACCATATTTCTTAGTCATTGTCAGCTTAAGGTAAGTTTAAAGAATTATCCAAACACTGACATTATAGGAAACTATCTATTATCCACGAAAACACCATACCAACCGGCTAAATCATTTAAACAGTTAACAAATGACAGAAATGACAGACAAAATGACTTCTGCATTTACTTATGTTATTTTATAATGAATGAATCCATTCAGAGCCATTAAGCCAGTCGGATCCACCCTGTACGCTACCACCCTAAGTGTGTAAAGGGGCCAATGTCAGAGCTGCAGGGGGGGAGGGGGCAACGACCTTTGCCCCAGTTTGTTGACCCGGCCCCTACACCTGTAACGTTTACGTTACGTAACAAATGGTCGTTAGCTTTGTCCCTGTCAAAGCCGAAGTATTAAGTACCTACATACAGTCACGACTGTGTGCCCAAATGGGGTAGGCAGAGCACATGAAACGTGACATAGACAAAACCATGATTATGACTATTTCACGCTTCGCAGCCACTTCTAGCATAGTTTTAGGTTTGCAAAGATGGAAGAGGTAGAATAGTAACAGGTTGCTAGCCTGTCGCCTAAAGCATACCTAAACCAATTTCCTTAGTCGCCTCTTACGACATCCACGGTAGAAATGGAGAGGTGTTATTCTATCCCGACACCACACGGCAAATAAGACATAATTTGGGTATACTGTTTTAAACTTTCATGATTTTCACTCATATTATTCAGTCAACTAATGACCACGGTCGCTGTAACGTGGCCGAAACGTCGAGAGGTTATTAAAAATACCGTGATTAAGTCCCGCGTATACATTAATAATACATAAATTAATTTAAAATCCTAACCGCCAACTTCATTCAACATAATACACATTAAAGAGACAACAATACCGCCAATAACCCAGTTACTAAACGTATACTACTTCATTCAGCCCCGCCTCCGTCGTCCTCCGATTTAAGGCACACCCTTCAAGGATCAATAGGCGCGTGCCCCAAAAATAACTGGGACAGCCCCGGGACATTACGGGGACCCGCCCGGGATCGTTGTCTTAAGCTTGGGATTGGAGTAGGTACAATTGAATGGGGTTCGGAGATTTGATGGATTATAGGAAGACGGGTGAGACTGCGCCCTTAAAATTTGGCAAAAACGTTCAAGGATTTGTGGTAAATGTTGTTGAGATTTTAGCAAAGATGTTCTAATCGCTAAAAAAAGGTTAAAAATTAAGGCAGCTGCCGTGTTTATGGCTGTCTTTTGTTTAGTTGCGTTTGATTAATAAAAGTATATTGTTATAGCTTTTTCAATAATTTAACTCAGAGAAAGTAGTCTTTTGAGTAACAGACCGGAATATTTCGTTTGATTCTTACTTGTGATCAAGGCAGCAACTAAAAATTTGATCAGTAAATAGATTTCGATTGTGTTTTTTTGGGATACTTCGAGCAAAATAAAAGACAATAATGCCGTATGGTGTCGAGTTTAGAACTACACCTCTCCATTCCTTCAGTGGATGTCGTAGGAGGCGACTAAGGAAATAGATGAAGATATATTTTAGGCGACAGGCTAGCAACCTGTGACTATTATACCTCTTAATATAAATCACCCGAAGACACTGCAAAACGCGAAATAGTCATGGCTTTAACTTTGTAGCATCACTATACATCTCAAGTATTTAACTCCTTCCATGGTATTTCAAGAGCTGGCTTAATTTGGTGCTCATAATGTCTCTCGATTCTCAAGAAGCAATCACCGCGTCCGCGCAGTTTTTACACCTTTTCGGTACTGATTGCGGCGCGTTAATTCGCAGCCGGCGCAGGCGCAGCGCCGACGGTTTTCGGCGAAACGGTCGCACCTGCCGACCAGCTGTTCGAAGACTACACCCGTCTTAGTCCCTCACATGGTGTTGAAGCAAGACAGGACGATGGAGGTTAAAGATTTTGTGAGGCAAGGGAACTGAAGGCAGTTTTTTTGTGTTCTGGAGCGTAGCAACAGTGGAAAGGATGCTATTTATTTTTAATTGTATCTCGCTTGCGATATTGCAAGTTTTTGTGAGGCTTTCGAGTTTAAGCGAGGTATGAAGGTGCTTGAAATGACTGGTGAGTCACCGGCCGAAATGAAAATAACAGATTTTCAATGCCCTCGGGATTTCTCATAACATTACTATTGTTGTTTCAATTGTTTGCCGTGTGGTTTCGGGTTTTGATTATCAGCTCTATTTAAAGTCGTAAGAAGCGACTAAGGAGGGTTAAGGTTTAGGGTATATTTTAGGCGACAAGCTAGCAACATGTCACTATAGTACCCCTTTAATTTAAAACCTAAAAAATATGCTGATAGCTGGCACGAAACGTGAAACAGTCATGGATTTGTCTATGTAGCGTCCGTATGCTAGATGATGTATGTATGTTTGTAAATTTCATTGACGAGTTGCTTCATCGTTTGCACCTTGTTACAAAATTTTGCCATACACTAACGGCCTGCCTTTACATTCAGTATATCTCCGGATTCCCCAACTAGAGATACATTATCTAATAGTTTCCCTGTCTCTATTAGGCCATACCATCAACAGATTGAATCCTTCGACATCCGAACTTCATCGCATTACCCAACGCGTTACGTACCCCGTTAAAACAAGAGCTAAACTAACCGCAACTTATTAAGATCGTAACAACGTTTAGCGATAACCATCGCGTCCGATCCGACGTCCATTTTCAGATTTTCACTTAAACAACAATAGGCCCGCTTATCAGCTAAATATCTAGGAGCCACCGTACTACACTCCCGGCTACTTCCTTGTGCTGAGAAATGTTGCAACCACTCAGTGAGTGATGCAACGGTGTTCTGGAAGATTCTAGATCGATGTTATTCGGACGCCGAAATGCCATTTTTGTATGTTGGTATCGCGAAACATTGAACCAACCTTCAATGTTCACTTAATCCATTGGGGATGATTAGATAAGATGGCACTTTGGAATATAGTAACATAAAATGCACATGTACTTGACAAAAACGCTCAACAATTTCACGAATAGGTATGTTAAAATGCTATCAGTGACGTTATGGCCATAGTTTAAGATATGCTTTAGGCGACAGGCTAGCAACCAGTCACAGTTCTTGTGCTGTCTAACTTCAGACCCAAAGGAAACCTGGTATAGCCATATCTGTGTAACGTTTCATGCGCTCTACCAACCCTACCTGTACATCAGTGCCATCGCCCGCCTGCCCGGTAGCCGACAAACTATTACTTCTCCCGCGGAGCCGCATACCAAATGACGGCAATCGCCGCTGTATATTTACTCTAATAGCTTAACTTTATCTCCGCCCGTAGGTGGTCAATTGGCCAAAGCGCAGCCAAGTAGTATTTATGAAGGCCCGTCAGCCTTATGAATATGCGAGCTCGGGATGCTGATAAAACGGTCATTTTTCCATATAAAACCGCTCGGGGCGTCGCACTGACAATGATATAAATCACAATCATCACGTGATAAATCCGAGCGATCAGACGAATGATTGCGGTGCGGCGGGGTGATTGAAGCCGGCGCGTTTTAATCAGCGCTAGACGGGCAGTGGTTATGAAGCGAGAGTGAAGCCTCCGTCACGCGCGGGGCGTTCGCGGGGCGCTAGCGCGTCACGCGATTCTCGCCCCGTGAATGCCACGCCTTCACTGCGTCACGCCAAACACCTGGTGACACCGCTGACCGCGGGAAGCCAGCGTTGATGGCCCGCCAAGGGCCCGCGAAGAACACGCCATGCAAAAGCCCTTTTGTAACCTCCGTTAAAGAGCTGCCGATAGCGAAAACACCCCGAGAAAACATTGTTGCCAGCCGCGCATAAACTGTCGATTATAATGAGATCGCAAAAAACTCGATTAAATCGAGCGTTATTAACGGAGCGAGGCGTTCACTTTCAGCCTTGCGCCTGGCATCCAGAAACGTATGCAAGTCGGGTGCACCGCCGCCCATTCGTTCCGACTCGCTCTCTGCATAATAAAGCGATTCGCGGCGGCGCGGGCGCCTCGCCGCCGGCGACGTATTTAGAACATTGTCAAACAGTCAATTACCTAATTCATCGAGTCCAAACGAAGATCAAGGCTCGCAGCGGCGTCAATGAATGGTCCTATAATTAGCCGCGATCGCTATACATATTCAGCGCGCGGAGCTCGAGAGCGAAACCCGCCGCTTGCGCAACGGATCGATGACCGGCTAAAAGCGAAAAGCCGTCCTTGGCAGTGACGGGCGTCCGTGACGGCGGCGTAGCTCGTGTGCGTTGCACTGGTTGCACAACGTCATCGCTCGGTAATCGACGGGCCGGCTTATCGGCCCATCGCCCGGCAACAGGATGCATCGCCATCCATCAAGCGATCGATATTTCATCATCGCACCTCAGGAGACGCGGCAGCGTGGGAGTGGCGTGCCTGAGCCGTAGCGCTCGGCCTAGGCATCGCAGGGCAGGTGCGGCGTGGCGCCGGCAGGTTAGACTAAAAAGGCGTTACCTAGAAGCCGTTACGGTGCGCTCCGATGTGAAATAATCATATTTGGACGCAATTACGCGCTTGAATGTGTCGCCGCGGTCTTTGCCGGTGGATAAGGCGCTCGCGGCGGCCTTGCCGCGTCTTAATTGCTCGACAACGAGACGAGCGGCCTCCGGTGACGGAAAATAACTCTTCTTCAACTAGGTGAATTGCGTTCGTTGCATAATTAGCTTGAACTGATTGATATAGAACTAAATTCAAATGTAACCGCGACTTTTAAACTTAACATTAGACATAATGCTTGATGCATAAACTCCAATAATAATATGTATATTACATAGAATCATCTCTATCATAACAATGCCACCGTTGAGTTACTCCGCCAATTTCCACCGTTCAAGTCGTCAGCCCCTTTATAGTTTATTTGCGTAAATTATTTGATTCGCGAGGCCGAATGGGAATGGCTTATTGTTGGCGGAAGTCGTAAATATTTAGTTCCTTCGGATAGAATGCTTTATACGAACGATGCACCCCGCACTGGATCAGTTTGAGGAGCAATGAAAAAGCATGCATACTTTTTGTCGTGTGCAACAACTCAGTTTTCAATCTGTCGACTTCAGTTTTGGTGGGTTTCAGTAAATTCAATCCAATTTTTGCCTACGTGTAACGTCGCAAGCTCCAATTCCGAAACTTTGACAAACCAAAAAAATACTATCGAATAATTTTCGATTAGGTATGTAACTGATGGACTAAGATAATATTGTCTTTCAACTGGTTATCATCACCGTTAACAATCACGGTCTAATCTAGAGTTAGGGGAGGCGTGGTAACTGAATACTACATTAGTTAACTAATCCAAACTTTTACTTCACTGTTATTATAGTTACAGCGTCAAGTTTAAGCATAATCGATATACCTACAGAATGTTTATTGCGCAATATACTCCTGAACTTATATTCGAATCTGTATTTTACACTAGTGAGCTTATGTCTCACTAGATCGTGACAGACATGTTAAATTTATAAATCTGGAGAATATGGTACCGTAATATTACATACCTACATTCATTATTAAAGTGCATGTTTATGGATCCAACTGTAGTAATAATAAAAGATCGTTCTGTCTACACCCGCACAATAAACTATAATAAACTAGGTACATCAACAGAATAGACCAATGGAGGGTGCTCCAATCAACTTTTAAATTACAAATGTGAGTCGCATTGTTATTTGAAATTACACCCTCCATCGCACTCGTTAATTACATTTCGGTTATAAAAACAGTTATAACAAAACCATTCTAACCGTAGCCCCCAATAGACCCCTTTCACAAAAAGTTACGCCGATTTATTTGATGAGTAGTTATAGCGAGAGCTCGGGCTCATTGTGACATGGTCGCACAGAGTATGCCAATGAAACTGCCGCAATTTACATACTGAAATTGTACATACATACATCACGCCTGTATTCTCTAATGAGGTAGGCAAAGCGCACAAAACGCTACACAGACAAAACCATGACTATTTCTAGCATATTTTTTTACGTTTTGAATTGGCAGGTATAATAGTGACAGGTTGCTAGCCTGTCGCCAACAATATACCTTAGCCTAATTCCTTAGTCGCTTCTTACGACATTCACGGAAAAAATGGAGAGGTGTTATTCTAAACCCGACACGGAAACATGGAGACACGGATTGAAAATGTATCTAACGATAAACCAGGGCATAGAACTAGACCTAAGCAAAGAACGGCCAAGCTAACAGAACTTTAATGGGTAGTAAAGATGAATAATTGGTTATATTGCATGATCATGGTTTTTACGACCGGAAAACAGAGTGCTTACAGACCCGGACCACTGAGCTGAGGATTCCGGGATCGAGTCCCGTTATAAGCCAACTCAATTGAGTCAGTTAAATAAATAATTATAATAATAATCCAACCTAATGACGTCCCACTGCTGAGCACAGGTCTCCTAAGTGCGGATAGGGAACTCCGCATCTCCGTAACTCTGTACTTGGCAATACTGTCATACCTTATTTTCCAGGGATGGAAATAACACTTCTCCATTTCTTCCGTGGATGTCGTAAGAGGTGACTAAGGAAATTATGTATGCTTCAGGCGAACGTGTCACTATTGTACCTCTGACATTTGTTTTCGAGCCGAGTGTTAGTCTAGAAGTGGCTGCGAAGCGTGAAATAGTCATAATCATGGGGTGGTTTACTTCACGTTCTGCCTACCCCATTCGGGAACACAGGCGTGATTGTACGTATGTATGTATAGAAAAAATTATCAATATTTAGTAGAAACGATCAAATAAAGCGTTAGGTTCTGTCGGTGCCCTATTTTCCGTGACGCAAGCCAATCGTAATAAATCACGCGTCTTCTGTGCAGCATGGCTCTTATCTGCGCATACGCAACGCTCTTAGCTAAGGCTCGTGGTACGAAAATAGTGTACAATTTTAGGATTATGTAATATTTTAAGCTAAGACAGCGTAACTTTGAGACACATAAGGAAATTTGATTGACCATTTCTTACGATCTGGTCTAGTTTAGTCTGGTCTGGTCCACCATCGATAAAAATATAACCTTGCACTATAATAAAGCATCGAGGAGTTGACGGTTTGTCTATAGGTACCTACTTATGTACGAGTACAAGCATGCTAGTTGTAAAATTTCAAAACTAATGCCATTTCACAGACGCTCTTCAAGTCCTCACTTGTCTTCGCTCCCTAAGACCGTGTTGAAAGAAGAACTAAGGAAAAACAAAAGACAATCTCCACGCGTCTTTTAATAAAACAAAACACCAACAACCTACTCGAGTTTCCAGTTGCCAAAGCTCATAATTAGACCCACACAGCATCAACACTAATCCGACCTGGCGTAACAAAGTAGCCGGCAATCAAACAAGATTTATGTGCCAATGTACACAATACGCATTCTAACATGCAATTAACGATCATTAGACGATCCAGTGCAATCCATCATGGATCCGACATTGGGCTCGACATAAATACACCGAGACGAATCGGTTTGCGAAAGCGTGATTAAGCCATATTCTTCTGAAGAGCTTGCTCAAGGTCGATGTAACGCACCGTGAAAGATTGGAAAAGAACCTTCTAGAGAAGCAGATAAACAAAAACAAGCAATTGCCCACGCTTCAGGAATTGTTTAATTTGGTTATTAGGACTGGTCGTCTCGATATCACAACTACCTCAGATTGCGATCTACTGGAGAAAGAAAAATGACAAACAAATCCTTGACAAATTTACGTAACGGAGCGCTAGATAGTAGAAACTTTAAAGTTATCACAATATCCGTAAATATCGGCCACATTGGAAACAATTGAGTTTCGAAACAGCGAAACAGGTAACAGAATTTTACTTTATACAAAAAAATAAAAAAAAGACATGAGATCCAGGGATTTAGCAACTTCAAAGAAATTGGAAAATGTTTATGTCATGATTATCAGAAACTCCAACGAGGAAAATCATTGTCATAGTATCACTCTGTTTGTATCTACTCTCATTTCATTATATGTTTAGTCAATCGCTCGAGGGTCACCAGGAGGCGATCCCTCAAGGGATATGTTCGCCTTTATACCTACTTTTAAATTGTTCTGTACTTGCTATTATGGTTGGTATGTTTTGTACAATACCAAAAATAAAACAGATATTATCCTCACATCTCGTTCAGTTTTTTTTTACCTGATCTTATTACTCGTGTTCAATCGTATCACCAGGCTCGCAGAAGCAACAAAGTAGTATTCGCAGTTAGCAACAACACTTCGCTGTTCCCCGTTAAAACCACAAGTAATGAAATGAAGTGGACAATGTTTTCATCCGACGCATATTAAACGACAGTAAACGGCACGACAGAATGTTAATGGTTTCTGTAAATGAGAGCGTTATACGAGGCAGTAGAGACATTCTGCACTAAAGCTTTAGATATAAGGCTGCGTCGGAAGTTAAACGGACAGCGTATTAGATTCAAAACAGATCTACTTATTAATTTGTAAGTTATTGGAAAAGGATGGTTAAGAATCTAACATTGACTATGCCTGATTCAGTTTTTACCAAAAAAAAAACGAAGTAGATCCAAAAAGATATTTATATTTTACAACAGAAACTTGATTACCACAGAATATTGAGTTATAAAATCACTTTTGTCTCTTGTCACCAACACAATTTGCATCAATTTGCCACTCATTTCCTGCCAAATGGTACGATCTAGCTCCAGAAAGTGAGGGCGAATGGTTAAATGGGTAAATCTCTAAAAGACATAACCTGAACATGCTTGACTTGGGTACTTATTTGCATCGTCTGACGTAACCTTAACTTGGGGTTAGTTCTAACGTAAGCTCATGGTCTTGTTTAATAAAATCGCTTTCTCCGCTTGTCTCTGGCCGCAGCCTGGCAACATTGTATTATACTAAGCAGTCTAGGTCTGACAAAGCACGCACGGCCCTCCATGTTTGTCCGCAGTGTGTACACTGCAAATTGGATTAATTAACTTTTTTTTCTCCACCAAGGGCAGGTGCAACGCGTGCGCAGGTATAATATCGAGATTTTAACACACTGCATTAATATAAAATGTGTTTGTTTCTGATAAGTTCTCGATGCGAAGTCGATTTCGGTAAGCATAATTTTGCAAGGATTTCACATCGGTAAAAAAAGCAGTAAACCTTTTTTTGTTGGTGGCTGTACGATGCGTAAACCCTTTGTCTGCGCCGTTAGTCAAAAAAAATCAGCTGTCAGTCTTAAGCGGCATGGCTCAAAATTGTGTTTGTTATATGCGAAAGGAACTTTTAATCTAAATTGTGTGGAAGCTTGAGCGACATTCAATTTACCGATAGGGTGCGTAAAGGCGTGATTATAAAGAACTGTGTACTGAAAGAGGATACGAGTATTATAACTAGGATACAGAAAATAATGTTGCGTTGGTTTGGGCACGTGGAGAAAATTAATAAAACAAGGGTGTGTAAGCAAATTTACAAGGGAAGTGTGTTAGGGCAAGCTGGGCTCGGGCGCCCTCAAAGAACAAAATGTTGAACGTGACGTGACCATTTCAGCGATGTTCCGAAGAAGCTAAATTAGAATCTTAGAGTGATTGTGTAGTAAACCGTTTAGCCCGCGCCCCCGCGACTAGTACATAATACCTAGGAAACTGCGCTAAGTGCTTTTAATGCAACACCCGGTGCATAAATAACAGAACAATCGATACTTAATTGATTATTTATTAACTGGTTCCTGCTCGATGTAATTCTGACCGATTAGCCGGCTTAGCGGGGCAAGGCGCGAGTGGAGCCGCGCGCGAGATAGACTATACCTGTCACTGTCTAACTAGGGACGTCAGAAAATTATAGGTAAACGGAGAAAAACTGTCTTCGCTACTGCAAAGTGTCAAATTTGCAATTGTACGCTGTTCAGTTGTTTTAAGCTTGTCACAGACAGCGCATATACGATAATATTTTATCTGCGTATAAATGCCATTTTTCCCAATGTCGGAACCAAAAGATACTTGACGGTAAATCTGCGCTGTGTGTGTTAGCTCATTGAATTGTATAGGGAGCGATATTGACAGATATCTATTCAGTAACAGATATCTTACCGTATCTGCGTAGTGTATGACACGCTTTATGTTATTATACTTTTGACAACTATGAGCGTTTCAGTCATTCAACGCATGTGTCTAAAGAAAGCATCACTCAATTGAGCTAAGGACTGTGGAGGAGTCGACTTGACCCACGTAGCAATTAGAAGCGACTCCACAATCGAGTCATCATACCGATGCATTAAAAATCGATACTCATATCGATCTTGAATCGTCGATCGCCGATGCGCGGGCGCCGCGGAAGCGCGCAACGCCCACCGGCGGCTCCGGGCCTCTACTTAGGCCGTACTTAGCTTATACTTAGCATTACTTAGTCTGCGCTAACGAGCATTGATGTATCTATTAGGGTCTTCCGCCTCATAGGCATCTTTCCCACGGGAATTTTAAACGATACAGAGTTATAACCTCGATTTGGACAGATTCTTAAGAAAATAGAACATGGTGACCAATCATCAGGATCAGTTGCGGTGAGTCGCTCCATGATAGGTGATGGGTCATGAATGGGCTTGAAACATGTCGAGCTAAAGTCGATACAAAGACGAGATGGCATCTGTTTTATTATTGACATTATATGAGGTTTTATTTCTTAATCGGGTGGCTTGAATGGCTTATCGGGAAGTTGAACGAGTGTGAACGCTTCGGACTTCAGCCAAAGTTTCTCGAGTAGTTCACCGAGGAACTTCACGAGTAGTGTAGGGGAAGCATTTGTAGGCTTAGCACGGCAACACGTTCTAGTCGCGTCGCGCGCGGGATGGTCTACCTGTCTCTTTCTGACGTCTCTAGTTAGACAGTGATGGTTATAGTCTACGTCGCGCGTACCTCAACTCGCGCCCTGTCATATTGGCTGACAGTTATCCCTTTTGGGATAAGTCCGCCTTTGTACTTTGTACTTTTTTGCAACCTATAGGTATGTACTCTTTTTATTTTTGTACATTAAAGGGTTTTTACTTTACTTAATTGAAGGGTCGCACAGCCTCAGACGGCTTTTGGTCTCGCAACGACCCAGAAAGCAGCGGAAACATTTCTGATTGATGGTTGCTGTTGAATTAACTACGCACCGCTAATTAGTAAGAGTTCGTTTCGCACGGCAACAATGGCGTCTCAACACAAGCGGGGCAGTGTGCCAGTGGTATTTCATTAATAATAAGTTTCTCGTGCAAATGGGTGCCCTTAGAAGGTGGTGTTATTATAGCAGAAGAAACGTTTTATTGCATAAAAGATACACACACACATACACACAGATATATCCGTACCAATATATAAATGTGAAAGTGTGTTTGTTTGTTTGTTTGTTTGTTTGTTTGTTTGTTTGTTTGTTTGTTTGTTTGTCCGTCTTTCACGGCTAAACGGAGCGATGGATTGACGTGATTTTTTAGGTAGAGATAGTTTAGGGCACGGAAAGTGACATAGGCTACTTTTTATCCCGGAAAAAATTGATGTTCCCGAGGGAAAACAAAAATATAGTTTGCTTGATAGATCGATATCGATCGATGATAGATCGATATCAATCGATAACCGATCGATAGATGATAAATCGATGGCGCCGTGTGTCGTTTGAAACGAGAAGTTTTCTTATAGTTGTGCTTTATTACGCAATATAACCGAGTTCCACGCGGGCGGAGCCGCGGGCGGAAAGCTAGTATATATATATATATATATATCACGTCTGTTTTCCCAAATGCGGTAGGGAGAGCACAAGAGAGGCTACGTAGATAAAATCATGACAATTTTCACGTTTCGTAGCCACTTCTAGAATATTTTAGGTCCTAAGTTCAGATGAGTATAGCGACAAGTTCTTAGCCTATCGCCAAAAATATACCTTAGCCTATATCCTTAGTCGCCTCGTACGACATCCACAGACGAGATGGAGAGATGATATTCTAATCCCAACATCACACGGCAAAATAATAACATGCTTAATAGACATGGTCCAGGACTTAGTACCTAGATGTAAATCTTGAAATACAATCGACACGCCGTTGATGGCTTTATATCAAAAGGGAGGCACACGAGCAAGTGGCCCAGCTGATGGTAAGCCCACAAACATCCGCTATACCTGACAGATTGCAGATGCATTGTCAACACAGACGCCTAAAGTGTAATTAATGCCTCAAATGACAGTAATTACTGGCTATCTTGCCCTTTGCGCCGGAACACAACAGTGCGAGAACTGCTGTTGATGGTAGCGTTCCAAACGGACCCATCCCCTCATAATATTTACACATACATACATATTCTCACGCCTGTATTCCCATGAGGGGTAGGCAGAGCACATGAATTCAAAAAAAAATCCAATAATATTTCTTCACGAAAATTAACAACGAACATAAAAACATCCGACGCGCGCTGGAAGCGAAAACCGAAACGATTCCGGCTGTCACGAGCTACAACCGCAATAAAAAAAGAAAGACCCGAAAGTTACCACGGCAACAATAAGTCGTCAAACCAAGGTATGCACCTTTCTACATCCCAAGGTCAGTGTAAAACCACCACAATACCGGAGTACGGACAATGAGAGCAACTCCCACGGTGCTGGACGTTTACTCCAAAAACCACGACGTGCCCGCAATAGGCCGATTCGAGTGACGTTTCAATGGGAAAGTCGAGTCGGGCTGTCGGCGGAATTGATTAGGGCGACCTTTTGGGCCCGTTTTGAACAAGACAAGGGTTATTTAACAATTTGAGCACTTTCACCTAACTCTAATTGCATATTGGTGTCCCATTCGGGACAGATGAACGATGCAATATTGCAAGTAAAAAACTTTAAACTTAAAGTTTCCATATGGACAAAAGATTGATTTATTTGTATACCCTGTTTCAATATTTTGTGAGGTCTCTCATTTAGCTTTCCCAATATAGAAACATCCTTCACAAAGTCACAGAACTTTTACCTCAAGTCATAATAGTCAAAACATACGCGAAATATGTGTATGTATATTCATTGACTGACAAGTCGAAGGACTGATTCATTGACTGTCCCATAGACAGCCAGTGTTGCCTGTGTAAGAAATTAGTTCCTACGAAATGCCGCAAGATGGCCGCAACTTAAAGTTAACTGACTTTATTCAAGAGTAGGACAGTTGTTTGCTTGAGCTTGACATTGATTTCGCGTGGAAAAGTTAATTGAAACTATAAAATAAACGGACAGTCGTCAAACTGCCGTTCGTTTGTACATCCTGCATTTAAAACTGTAAACGACAGTATTTGCATGTAGGACTTTACATTAAGGGACGAGGAATGGAAACTTTACTAGATCTTTCTGCATGGTAAGCTGTGTCAATGAATGTTTGAGAAACACTATTCTAGACTTCTAGAGCAAACTTCTTGTCTTGCGCTAGTCAAATATCGACATAATGGAATGCATGTCCTTTGCATACGAATACGATGTCATGTACAGTATGTATTTTGCAAAGCTTGGTATGTGTTTTTAATATTGATGGTGTTCCATTAGGTGAGATTATTTGTTGATCGTCATGGCAACACATACTATGACACAGAAATATTTTGTGTACTGGCAACGATAGGATACACGTCACTTTTGGATGCAAACCGGTTGACAATGGTTGAGTTGTTTTTGTTTTTGTTTTGGGGAACGACTCTTTATGTTTTTTTTGCTGAAAAAGAGAAGTGAGCGCAATATTTCTTCTGAGCTGTGAATTGTATCTTTTAAGTGCATGCATTTACTGAACCGTGGTGGAGACCCGAGCTAAATATAACGCGGAGTGTATAGCGAACGTCCTACTTGGAATGCAATCGTTACGATAACGCTTGGAATTACCTATAAATGTGTTCAGTATGCCATGGTATCGGGGTAACATTCTCCAGACGGTAGTATCACGAGCGGCTTTAGAACTTTTATTTCTCTATTACGTAGTTCTCCATCTATTCTGTAAGCCGAATTGCCTGTAGGTTTTATCTGAAATATGATTTCTTGTTAAGTTGCTTGCGATAAATAACCCAGCCTAAATACGTCCTACTGCTACGCTATAGTTCCCACGCAGGCCCATTGCGGATTGGGAACTTAACACGGAACATTGAATTACTTCGTCGCTGTTTGTAGGTTCCCTCATGATTTCCTTCACCAAATAGCGCGTGGTAGATATCAAATTAAATTTCGCTCAAATACCTAATGAAAAAAATGAAGTTCAAGGCTGGAGTTTATGAAAACTCTGCATGAAAGACCACAGGTCAAGCTGCCAGGCTACCAAGGTTGTGGTAGTCCTTCCGAAAGCGCCGAGACATTCAAAAACTTCAATTTAACATCTCGTATAGCCGCCTTATTAATATGATCATTCTAATATGCCGCTCTAATTCAATTTATACACATCTCGTTAACAACCAAGTTCAGCAAAATCATGCAAACTTTCTCCCGATACCCGCAGTTTCCACGGCGCAGGAGTTGGTGGTCGTGAGGTCGGCTGATACGAGATCGGCACCCCCTCCCCCCTCCCCCAAAGGTTATCGGGAGAAAGCACAGCACGACCGAACAAAGTGGGGCCTTGTAGACATCGTGTGGCCCGAATTTTATTTACCATGTACTTTACCAAGGCATAAAAGGTAATGAAAATATCTATGACATTTTAGACCACAATAAAAGAAATTTATTTAAAAAAAGCCGTGACAGAGGCAGAAGGTTTTGTCACTTGCAAAGCAAATGGGGCAGACGTATAACATCCTCTAATAAAAGACACAGCTAACAATTAATGTAGATATGGAAGCATAACTTCTTTACATTGAAGTTCAAAAATATAGCCCCATGACCAGCCTAATACTTTTCCAGCAATTTTAATGTCAGGTGAACAATAACAACTCGCTAAATGAATAACGAATAAAGAATGACGGCCAAATACACATTTGTTAAGATTCTATAGATATTACCATTCAAAGGGAAAATTAATTAAAAAAATCATAGAGTCGCTCGTGGCGAGGTAGGGAAATTACCATCTGATTAATGTTATCACACTTAGTGTAAATCCCGAGAGATAAATCATCCGCGGCTAATTGTGGATCCGAGACGTGGTTACAAGATGCTCATAGATCTAATAGATAACGAGGACATGTCAGGGACAGATGTTGCTAGCTGAAAAAGTGGTTGGCACTTGACAACAACATCGTCATTCAGGTGAACGGAACGACACAACGAATTTCTAAAATAACCTAAGCATCGAGTGTAGCTACTTGTGAAGAATAAGACTGGAAGACGCGTTTTTTTGGTAAGATGGTCATGTTGGTCAACTCACACACAGTCGTACAATATTCGTACATGCATCAACAACATAACAAGCAAAGATTAGCGCAGACCCAAAGGACTATATCCGCAGCTAGTTTCCCTGTAGCAACAACATCAGTTCGGTTTCCTTGTCGAATTACTCGTAATCGCTAAATCTGGAAACCTAAGGTTAGAGTTCGAGGCGAGAGCGCTCTCGTGGCCCGTACAACGTCTTTTATGGCACGCACAACCGCGCACGTGTGCCTAATCTGCTTAGGACCGGTCTCCGCGGAACCCTAGTCCTATTCAAGATAATCATTTAGGCATGCAACGCAGATGCAGAGCCTAAGCAAATTACCTTCCTGAATGTTGACAATCGCAAGCCCGCGGCTCTGACACGGCGCACGCATTAGCCTTTGTGCCGGCCGACACAACGCTAACTGTACACGCAGGTCGTCGACGTAAACGGGCGTATGTGGGCCCCGTGCGGCGGCACATAGGCCGTTTCAGCACACAGGTGACACTTGGTATTCCGCCCACCGCGCATCAGAGACGGCTCGTAAATTAACGCTTATCTCCAGCCGCGGAGTAACGGGCGACGGCGACGACCCGGATTACATAAACAGCTTCTATTAGCATTCGATCCCGGCCGTGACCTGCCCCAATATGGGTCACTGCCAGCGGCGTACGATTTTACGATAATCGCGAAACGCCCATTGGCAGAACTTCAAGATCCTGTAGTGGCGTCTGTAGTAAGTCTGACAAAAGCGCTGAAGCCCATAAATCGTGAATCATGCGCCCATTGTGCTGATGACTCCCGCTGAGCCGCTCCTGGCGCGGCTCCCGTATGCCAATTGCGCTGTTATCACTCCCGCGCAAAGCTTAGTTTTCTTTCGCCCTCCAGAGCATCAGCACGTCTGGAGTCTGGACGCTGTGATATAAATTTAGAACAACGGAAACAGTAGCAGCGCGACGCTGGCGGCGGCGTTTTGTTGCGTTTCTCGCTTCATTTTATTTCTCAACCTTCGCATGAATGGGATGCCGGGCGCGCGGGCCGGTCAACGATCCGGCGCGCCCGATAATAAAGGATTTATCGCTCATTAGGCGGTGAGCGCGGATCTTTCCGTAATAGGTTAGATAAATAAACGATTTCGGTTCGTCGGCCGCGACCCAGAATAAACGTGGCTGAATAAGGAAAGTGAAAGCGACAAATCCCTGGCACGTGTCGTGTAACCCGAGCGCCGGGAATGCGCGCCGGGAAGCCGCGGCTCGGCCTGGCTAACAAAAAACGTCGCCATCACGCGTGACTGTACAATCACTCGTTACATGACACATGGATTCCCTGGAGCCTACACGAATCGTCCCAGAACGACTAGTTTGCTTCGTATCTGAAGCCAAACGCACTAGGGTAAACTCTAGGACGTGACCATGTCACCCACAAACTTGGAAAGTTATTGCGTACATTTGCATCGCAGCGCACGAGCATGTAGTAAATACCGAAGGAATAGCACTCGGAATGGTTCCGAGACCCTCTTTACGTTTCTCTCGCTCTTATCCCACGTGTTGGTCATGTTAAGATCTTCGCCTTTTATGTCTATCTCTGTATTCAAGTCGCGCTCGCCCACTGTCGGGTTGCCTCCCGTTATGTCTCTTTAAGTTTTGACATAATCATATTCCAGTGAAGTAACGTTGTTAAGGAGATAGCAACTGTCAAAACTTGAGTATTTTAGGATGGTAAGTTAAAAAACGAGGCAAAAAGTAGGCACGCTACATGCTGTGGCATTAACTTTACTAGCCCGCTGTCACCTCAAACGGCGCTCAGACGTTTGTTACTTACCAGGCCAATAATTTACATTGGTTTTGAGAGAAAACGCACTAAATCTGTTCGAACAAAGAAACATTAGCCTTTTCAATGATTTCTGCAATTAGTTGGCGGCGTAAAGTCGTTAAATTAATATATTTATTGGGCACCCGCGGCGCCCGGCCTAAGGATTGTTAGAATAGGCCATTAAATGTTTGACTTTATTCTAATGTCCCGCTGCCCGCGATTTTATCTGCGCAGTAATTATTGCCCTTTCAACAGTTAGTGTATTAGTGTTGCAAAGGGCGTATTTCACACAGGCACGCAATGCGTGTCCAAACGCGTATTTCAGGGTCGTTTCCATAGATAACTAATACAGGTGTAAACGTTTAAGTAAGTCGCAACATCTAAAGACATAGGACAAGTTGAAAGAGTTTCATAAATTATGATGCAAGAATAATTGACAATTCAGAACATAAATTTCAAAAAGTCACAAATTATAGATATTATGGATATTTAACTGACAAAATGTTCTCGTCTTATAGTCATGTTATTTCTGGAACCAGCCAAACACATCCCAACGGAGATTGAACTAGGAAGCGTTTTTGCCATCAAGAGAATCGTGCAAAAAATAATCATCGATTAGTAACGAGTGATTAGTGGCAGTTTGCCAGAGTTATCTAAGCCTTAATAGGACTTCCAGTTTTTTTTTTAAATCAGAGCCTAATTGACTGGTCTCGGGTCCACCCACACCGCACGTGAGTCAGCCGAGGTCGACAATCCGACGGTAAACAATGCCTTGCGCGCGCGCATAGTTCCGGATTAGATTCTAACGTCTATAACCTCAAAGGGTGATGATGCCTTTGCTTAAGAGCAAACGCAACAATACCACAAGACTAGAACTACTATAAGACTAAAAACTATACTAGACTATACTGGACACTAAAGATCTCTCTGTTGTTCAGAAAAACCCTAAGATTCTGTGAGAATTCCCATTGCCAAGACAGACCAATGCCCAAGTTTCTGACGACGTCTTCTGAACATGTCTGTGTCTGATGATGTCTTAAACGAGAATGCTCGAGAAATCGATCCATAAATGAGTATAAATAGATTAAAGAGTTATAGGTTAAAGAACAGTTGTAATTTATTCTGATGATATCCTCTGATCATGCCTGATGATGTCCTAAATCAGGACGCTCGAGAATTCGGTCGAAATGGTTCCTGTCTCCAATAAGTTAAAGACCGGTTGTAATTTATTTTTAATTTTTAAAGTGCTATCGAACCAGTCTTAGGATTGATGATAGCATACCTTAAAATAACTAAATCAGAACACGTACCTCATTTGTCAATAATAAAAGAAACACCGACGGCAATAAAACATACGCAGCTCTCAAACTAGACCGACGTATATGGGGTAGACATTTTGTTCCGTTTAGATAAACTAATAGCATGTAACATAAAGAGTATCGATTTAAAGGCAATGATTATCTGAATGTCAGTGGATCGATCCTTGTTTGGGTGCTTTTATGTAGCAAATTGCAAATCTTAGATTATTGGGAATCATTTTTGACAGTTTAATTAAGTGACGCATTCCAAATTCGAACTAGTTTACTAAATGACGAAGAACACATACATACTTACATCACGTCTGTATTCCTAAATGGGGTTGGCAGAGCACACGAAACGACAAATAGACAAAATAATGACTAAATCACGACTTGTAGCCACTTATAGGTTTTTTTTTAGATTTTGAGTTAAAAGGTACAAGAGTGACAGATTGCTAGCCTAAATCTTTTTTCTTTAGTCGCCTCTTACGACATCTACTAAAGAAATGGAAAGGTGCTATTCTAAACCCATCACCACACGGGATATTATTACGAACAAACCCGATACAATTATCGCTAATTCCGTGGCAAGTCAGAACTCAGCGAAAATATACTTTAAGTCAGTGGTTCCTAACCTTTTCAATGTCACTACCCCTATGAACAATATGGGAATTGAGTTAACCCCTAGAAAATTTAAAATAATTAAAACCACACATATTCAAACGTACTATTATTTTGTTTAGTGGCATCTGTTACCCCTCTAGAATTTCCATTTTACCCCTACGGGGGTAATTACCCCCAGGTTAGGAACCACTGCTTTAAGTACTCGCGTACTGTTATTAATGATTATAACATTGAATAGAGACAATAAACACAAAGCCCAGTAATTTGTAATCTTACCAAACCGAGTGATCAAATAAATAAACTTTTTTGCGAAGCGGATCGTGAATAGAACCGATGACTAACCCATCGGGTGACGAACTCTGCCCATCCACTTCAGACTAATGAGTTCTTCAATAAAATTACTCGAGTGCTCAATCGTTTACCTGCAACAAAAAAAGAGAAGAATTAGTTGAATGCCAGAAACATGTTGAAAAAGTCCAACAACGAAGACCTACGTGTTATAGGTGTCCGATAAATCAAATGCAGTGTGGGATGATTTAAAACAAGTCTGCGATCGAGTTGGGCAAGGGTTCCGTATAAATTAAAAAAGATGTAAAAAATTATGCCAGTTACACTTTCAATTTAAAAAACGAACGATTTACAATAGCTGGAATAACGTGGACACGATTCCGCACATGTTTCGGGCAGCAAGTCGTGTCGATATTTATGAGTGCATCGATCAGCATATAACAAAGTTTGTCATGCTGAGAAAATACAATATATTATTTGCTTTCTATTGTATGCTAACCATGAAGACGAAGTCACAAAAATAAAGCAAGAATTTAGATTTAATTTTCGAAAAAAAAAAGGTTTGTGGTTCTATGGAGCTGCATGAATATTATTTAGATTCAGCTTTTTCCAGAAAAAGAGATACCAATGACATTTTAAAATAGATAAACAGTCCCAAAAGGGTTCTATTGCTTACTTTGTGCAACCCTAAATGGCAATGTTTTCGGTGTCCAGTGTTGCCCACGGTTCTGTTTGCATTTCAACGATGCAGTAATGGATTGTAAAAATAGTTGCCAGTGTCGTTAATACGTGTCGCAACAGCAACACCGGGCGTGGGCGGCGGTCACTACACCGCGCCCACACCTAACCATCGATATTTTGATAACTTTTTAAGGCTAGAGCTGGCTGGCAAGTCTGTTGACAGTTAAAAAATAATCGCGGATGTGGAATTCGAAATATGAATTATGGCAGTTGTTCTTTTGTTTCGTTTTTAAATGTCAGCGGCGATTAAGATTTTTAATGCGTTATTAAATTTACGCGCAATAAATTATCGATTTAATTAAAAAAACATGCGGCTTGCGTGTGAATGTTGCGGTGCGATGAATAAACGTAAAAACATCATCGATGATTATAAGAACACAAGCATACCCTTGGCACTAAATGTGCAATGATTTTCTCGTTAGCATCCGATAGAGCCGTGGGCAGCTGGGCGTGTTTCGTCACAGTGATGACGAAATATAATCATGGCGATTGTGACATGCGATGTTTACAGAAATTACTGTAATGACAGCCCTGTAATTGGGATCGGCTGTCAACGGAGGCCGGCGGTAATTTGACAGTAGGCAAAGACCAGCGCTCTGGGCAAATATCAATTTGATGATTCGATTAAATTTGAAATGTCAGCTTTTTTAATAAACTCTTAGGACAAAATAAGTCGGATATACACAGCAATTAGCAAGAAGTTTCGAGAAATAAAGAGACAAAAACCTCTTTCTAAATACTTTTCAGGTATCATTGAGAACACAAAGTCAATTAAAAATATCGATTCTTTAGTAACGTAATCGACTAGGTATCGCACCATTTCAAACCTGCTTATTCCCAAATGGGGTGGCAGGCCACCCGAAACGTTACATAGACAAGAAACACGTTTATTTCACGTTTAACGGTTTGAAAATAAATTAAAGAAATATAATAGTGACAAGTGGCTAGGCTCTTTACTATTTCCATAGTTGCCTCTTACAAGATCCACAGAAGAACTAAAGAAGCGTGACCCTAAACTCGACAATTCATAGAAGGCCTACAAAATATTTAACCCTCCTAATGACCCGCTTACAAGTGGCATGTGCGAAACAACAATAAGTACAAATAATTTAAAACAAATTAATATTACGACCCCCCCC